>QZGG01004207.1:0-16247 GCA_006409495.1 Sedum album
ACTTGGAATTGAACAACATGGGGTTGTTGAATACAACTGTGGTTTCTTTTAATTATATGGGAAATCATAAAAGATATTGAGCTAATAACTTTGTGGATGGTATTCGTTTTTAAAACAAGATCCAGCTCTTCCTATGAAGATGCATGTTATTCTAAATTGGCGAACATAGAATCAGACAGACAATGGGATAGCTACCTGCATATTCCATACAATGATTTATGTACGATTAGATCATGTGTCTAGGTGACAAAATGACTTTATATGAACCAAATACGAACACGAATATACTTGGCCACAATTCAACTTTGAAGCGTCTCTCCATCTCACCAAAATGAGACTATTTGGTTATTCCTCAGTTTACTCAAACCCAGAATGATTAGCAAATGATTTGGAATTCACAATGTAATTTATCAACTCATGTTGTTACATTACAGTCTAGTACTAATATACCGTATACGTTTTTAAATCTATGTGTGCATGGATATCCTTAGAGAGTACTTTACTTGATGTAAACTGATTGACATTTTCAATGGTCCATTGATTATAGGACATTTGTTGTCACGTCTAGCTCAACATGTTTAATAAATGGAAGGCATTTTAAACTTTTTGACACTCTTCACCGTTCGATTTGCCATGTAACACAGAGAATCAAAGTTGGGTACGAAACTATAATTATTATGTCGACACAGCTTATTATACTTGATAACCCTAATAAAAGAACACATTATATAAACGGAGGAGAAAAATAGATTGTAGAGTTGCGAAGCTTTGAGAGGCTCCCACCACGCCCTAGCAAAAAATCAAACAATGACTCAAAGCATCACCAAGAGCCAAAGCTGCCTGCCTTCCCATTTTACTCGCCCCTACATTTTTTATTGAGCCAATTTAACCCTAATGTGACCCTTTCCATTTTTGCTAACGATGTTACACTATTAGCTATAGAAGTTGCATGGCTGCCTTCATCCCATTGCATGGATTCAGACACTTGTGTTCCATCTTTCTTTCCATGCCAACCGTGCGCATGCTGCCAGATTTGCTGCATATTAGCGTCTCAATATGATGCCCATTGGGTGATCCCATCCGCCACTTCTCATCATATATATATGCAGCTCTTGTCCCCAATTTCTTCTTCGGCCCTCCCTAGACCCTCATCAATTTTTTACCTCTGAGTGTCCTTTTTATTATACTCATAATCACATGCTACACTTTTGATTGACTACAATTCAAATCCTAATGCCAACTTTAGAATCTTGAATATATTTTATTTAATCTACTCTCTTAATTAACTAAAAAATCATATAATTAATTAACTTCACTCATTGGTTATCGAATCATGCATGATTAGAGTTAATTAAGGCTACCATCCAAGATCTAGTGCAGCTAATATGATGGATGTTATCAGAGCATTGTTTCTGGTCTTGTTTCAGATTTCAGATTTACCTTATTAAGTAATGTTTTGTTTTGGGGTCTGAACTCAAAGTACAGTAAAAACACATCGAGTTTAGACATTTCTCAACCGACCTTAATCACATAGAGTTAGACATTTCTTCTTCCGCATATATTATTTAGGTGGACGTGGTTAATCTCAAATTACTAAAACTCACCAGAAATTATACGAAGAATCCTTTTTAGAGTATGAGTAGTTTTATTGATATGCTTTAGTCGTCATAGTATGGCCACACTTTTACAGAAGAAGCCTGGTAATCTCCATTAATGTGTGCATCACTTTGTTGAATTTTAGCATTCATATACGCCAAGTTTGACTGCATGTTTACTGAATTTAGGTAGCTAGCTAGCTGGGGGAGGTTTTATCTCATCCTGACATCCGAAATGAATCTTCTAGAATGCGCACCGCATGCAGCAGCTGAGTCGCAAGTGCAGGCTGCGAACCTAGCTGATATATACCCCAAGTCATTGAGGGTTTTGAGTGAACTGAAAATGTTGGCTAGGTTTTGAGTGAACTGAAAATCAATTTTAGTACTTAGTTTCGGTTGATAGTCTGATCTTTAAATATAAATACTTAAGCTACTGGACTTTTTTTCATATGTTAAGTTAGTGGTTGGATTTATACATATATAGAGGGATGTCTACTAGTTGGCTAGGTTAAGATATAAGAACATTTTTATTTATGACATACTGAAAAATGTGGACACAGCTTAGTGGCCATTAACATAAGATTTTATACACTAATTGAAGCCCTAATTACGAGGGATATGCATTAATCCACTATATTGATGGATTAGTGATCGGAAGCACCACTGTTCAATTAACTTGTTTCCTTTTGTATGTATAATCAAATTCAACCAGCTTTTTTCCCAAAACTAGATAACACGATTTCATATCCACTCTTAGGCGTCAAAATCTACTTTGGCCCCAACTGAAATCTTATTATAACATCCCAAACGTAAAGCGATTTGTAATGCATGTTCAGTTAGTTTTTAGTACCAAATGATACATAATAATGCAAATAGCTAATTAATCGTGACAAATGACTCATAAAAAATTATTTGAAAGGAAACACACGAAAAGCTAGTTAATAAAAGAATAACGCAACCCCTACTAAGTCAGGTATATTAATTATCATCAAAATCATAAAGCATAAAAGATCCAAATATTTTTTTGCAATTCAGGAAAACCTCGCACTGGCCAGTTTTATCGGTTGGACCGTGTATGGATGTTGAGCCAAAAATGATCAATCAGACTCGATTCAACTGGTGTATACATACGTTAACACGAGTTGAGCTCTGAATCGACCCCAAACCGAACAGCGTAGCTTTATGTAGAGGTGTCAAAACGGGTAGATAGGCGGGCGACGGGCGGGTTTTAAATGTGTAGCGGGTAAATGGGTGTTTTACCCATCTTACCCATTTAGCTAATGGGTTTAAATGGGCGGGTGTTAACAGATAATGGATTATCTGTCTACCCGTTAATATCCATTTGCCCGGATATATCCATTTATCCGTTTACCCGTTTAAGCACACTTATCCATTGAACATATATGTCCTTTGCATGATAGTTAAAATAGTTTGTTTACCCCGCTTACTCCAAGTGTCCAACTATATTCGTTTATTTTTATTTTTATTTATTTTAAATTTTCATTTCATTTATTTAAAAATAGGATTGAGAAAATTTAAAAATAGTATATAAAGTTAAGCGTGCTTTATTTGATAACTTAATTTCATGAGTAGATAAATAATGTTCTAAATAGTTGAGCATGTCGTGAGAATATGTATGTTAAATTAAAATGTAATCGAATAAGAAAAATTAGATATGTTAATCAAAACGTGAGATATGAGCAAATAAATAAACTATAAAAAATAATTTATAATATGATTCATCAATTATATATTTATTTATACAACTTAAAATAATTGGATGGATAATGAGTGTTAAGTGTGTAAATGAATAATGAGTGTTAATCGGTGTTAAATGGGTAATGGGTTACCCTATACTAAATGGGTGATAATGGGTAATGGGTATTGTAAACCCGTTAAGCTAAATGGGCGGGTATGGGCGGATATTTTAACGGGCGGATATAGGGCGGGTAATGGGTAACGGATATTTTTCACGGGTCTAGCTTTATGCTTCATTTATAAAATTCGTGATTAAAAAAATTGAGGACATACTTGTTATTCAATATTTATATACAGAGTTAAGTTTATGAGGAATGTTAAATTTTTGTGAGACGGAATCTCTTAATCTCAAATATAAAGTTTGTTAATCATACTATTGAGATTAAAATTGATTTTTAATAATTCTAATGATTAGATTTATAAAAAACACATAACGGTTGAAGGTGAGAGTTTTTTTTACTTTAAATATCGTCCATTACATTTTTATAAATCAATAGTTGAAATCACATTTTACAGTATTACATAAATTTGATATTTCTACTTAAACTTTTCTCTATACACAGATTTAATACAACTAAAATATGCATTGATGTGGTCGAAGTTTTTATTTGGTGAAATCACCGAGTTCACAAGGATCGATGTTTATAAACACTAAATATATAAACTAATTTTTGAGAAGCTCTCACTCGGAAAACTTATCCTAAATTAGAATTTGCGTAAACGTCCAATTGTAATTAACTAGTACTACATTTCAACCGCAACGCACTCAAAACGACGCCACTCCTTCAAAAACGCCCCCTATATAACAACACAGCTCCATTACGTTTCAATTCCACACCCAAAATATCCCATAAATTAATCAAATAATCAGTAGAGTGCAAAAGACACGGGAAGCTGAGGGATACCACTTTCCCTACCCAATGGCGACTTCCGTTGAAAACCGCCCTTATAACCATCTTGAAAACCCCATAAACGGCGTCGTTCGCAACTTCAAACCCTCAATCCCCGCTAGCCCTACCTCCCGCCGCTCCGACTCTCCCGTCAAAACCCGCACATCCCTTACCCGCTCCACTCCCAAAATTGTCAGTTACACATCCGACGACGATGAGGACGAAGACGACGAGGAAGAGCAAGTCTCGTAATCTGGTCGGACGCCATTCGGAAAAGCTTCAATGAATTGGAGCCGTCCATCTTCGATCCTCGCGACGAAGGAACTGCAGACACGTGGATCAAACGTAACCCGTCTATGGTTAGGTTAACTGGTAAACACCCGTTTAATTCAGAGGCTCCGTTAACCCGACTAATGCACCACGGGTTTATAACACCGGTTCCGTTACACTACGTTCGTAACCACGGTGCGGTTCCTAAAGCAAGCTGGGACACGTGGACGGTCGAGATTGTCGGGTTGGTAAAAAACCCGACTCGGTTGACCATGGATCAATTAGTCAACCAGTTCCCGACCCGGGAGCTGCCAGTAAGTTTGGTATGCGCGGGAAATCGTCGGAAGGAGCAGAACATGGTGAAAAAGACTATTGGATTCAACTGGGGTGCTGCCGGAGTTTCAACATCTGTGTGGCGTGGAGTTAGACTTTGCGATGTGTTGAAATGGTGTGGGATTTATAGTGGCAAGAAAGGTGGGTTAAATGTGTGTTTTGAGGGAGCTGAGGATTTGCCAGGAGGTGGAGGGTCGAAGTATGGGACGAGTATATGTAGGGAATACGCCATGGATCCTTCTAGAGATATTTTGATTGCATATATGCAAAATGGTCGAAGTTTTGACGCCTGATCACGGGTTTCCAGTGAGGATGATTATACCGGGATGTATTGGTGGAAGAATGGTGAAGTGGTTGAAGAGGATTATTGTGACTACTGATCAGTCTGATAATTATTATCATTTTAAGGATAATCGAGTGTTGCCTTCTAGTGTCGTTGATGCTGAGCTCGCTAATGCTGAATGTAAGTTTATATACCTACTCTGACTTCATTAATACTTAGTAACAGGGGTCTTGATTTTGTTTGGTTGTTTTTGTATTGAATTTATGTCGTGGTGCAGCGTGGTGGTATAAGCCGGAGTACATCATCAATGAGCTGAATATCAACTCTGTGATTACCACTCCGGGGCATGAGGAGATTGTCCCGATCAACCCATGGACAACTCAGAGGCCTTACACCCTTAAAGGATACGCATATTCTGGTAATTATTCTACTCTTGTTTCCACACTATATTAAAGTCCTAATTTGAAGGTGGATTATATACTTATTTAGTCATCAAGGATGACAGTTATGTATATGGCTATTTGCACTAATAATCTTTAGAATATGATAGATGCGTCGTGATGGCCTTCTTAAGTGGTTAGTTATTGAATAATAATCAAAGAGATTCTTATGGATCTGTAAATCAAAATACTTCTTTTCTCATTAGGTCATTTACCACTAGCTAGAGTTGCGAAGATTCAAACATTGTTACACCAATAAGAGTTTTTTTAGTACATGCACGGCAAGCCAATAGAATTGTAGACAGACATCACGTAAAGACAGAAAGTAGGATGATGTCTTTTGATTGACGATTCGTTGATCAATTGTATGGACACATTTTAACGAACCTTTCACAAAGTGTAAAAGCCAAAAGGCAGGGAACCAATTCACGAGATGTATGTCTCCCCTAGTTAATTTTTGGAATCTTGCAGCATCCCAGATTTGGAATCAAGCTAAAATATGACGTCAAAATTTATAAAAGTTGTTTCAAATTAATATTGTTGTGTTAAATTTACAGGTGGTGGGAAGAAAGTGACGCGGGTTGAGGTGACTTTAGACGGTGGAGAAACGTGGCAAGTGACAACCTTGGACCACCCTGAGAAACCCAACAAGTATGGCAAGTACTGGTGCTGGTGTTTCTGGTCTCTTGAGGTCGAGGTCCTTGACCTTCTTGGAGCCAAAGAGATTGCAGTTCGTGCTTGGGACCAAACCCTTAACACGCAGCCTGAAAAGCTCATTTGGAATCTAATGGTACTTCCCTCGTATATTCATTCATATACAAATTACATTATTTCCATCGTGAGGGCATCATACAAATTACTACATGTTAAGCTTAATGTGGACAGATCATAACTAATAATGTAACTTGGTCACCTGGTTTAGTGCCATCCCATAAGTTTGGATTTTAGATCTTAGATTAATTATTGTTTAATAAGTTGTTGCTGGTAGATTTTGGACGTTAGTAATTAAATATTCTAATTCACATGGTTTAATAGTTATTGATGATGACACAATCCACTTGGACAGCTATGTTTTGCTACAAAATTCTATTAGTTGTCCTTATTAAGGAAAATATTATTGATTCCAAGCTGTGGACTAGTTGATGGAATAGAAATGTTGGGATATGATTACATCACAAATGCAAGATGTCTGGAAGAAATTGTACTTGATTGTTCATGTGTTAATTACTTATTTGGTTACTAATTGTGTTGTACATGTGGAATAATTAATGACTCAGGGTATGATGAACAACTGCTGGTTTAGAGTTAGAACAAATGTGTGCAAGCCACATAAAGGAGAGATTGGAATAGTGTTCGAGCATCCAACACAGCCTGGCAACCAGCCAGGAGGATGGATGGCGAAGGAGAGGTACTTGGAGAGGGCCACAGAGCTGTCTAATCAGACGTTGAAAAAGAGTGTCTCGTCACCTTTCATGAATACTGCATCCAAGACATTTTCCATGTCTGAGGTTAAGAGGCACAACTCGGCGGAGTCTGCATGGATCATTGTCCATGGCCACATATATGATTGTACTAGGTTTCTTCAGGATCATCCAGGAGGGGCAGATAGTATTTTGATCAATGCTGGCACTGACTGCACTGAGGAGTTTGATGCTATCCATTCCACTAAGGCTAAGAAGTTGCTTGAGGATTATCGCATTGGCGAGCTTATAACAACTGGGTATGGGTCTGATAGTTCAAGCAATAACTCACCCAATAATTCAGTACATGGAGCCTCGAACATGATCATGCACTTAGCTCCAATCAAAGAGATAGCTGTTGCACCAACTAGAAATGTTGCATTGGTGCCACGAGAGAAAATTCCATGCAAGCTGATTGAGAAAATATCAATCTCTCATGACGTGAGGCTTTTCAGATTTGCCCTGCCTTCTGACGACCAAGTCCTTGGACTTCCTGTGGGGAAGCACATTTTCGTCTGTGCTACAATTGATGATAAGCTTTGCATGAGAGCCTACACACCCTCAAGCACAGTGGATGTAGTCGGATACTTTGATCTTGTCGTCAAAATTTACTTTAAAAATGTGCATCCAAGGTTCCCCAATGGAGGTATGATGTCCCAATATCTAGACTCTCTTCCGATTGGTGCTAAGCTGGACATCAAGGGGCCATTGGGGCACATTGAGTACACTGGACGTGGGAAATTCACCGTTCATGGGAAGCCAAGGCATGCCAAAAAGCTAGCAATGTTAGCTGGTGGAACAGGAATCACACCTATATATCAAATCATGCAAGCCATTCTGAAGGATCCGGAGGATGATACAGAAATGTATGTGGTCTACGCTAATCGTACTGAAGAAGATATCTTGCTTAGGGAAGAACTTGATGCATGGGCTGAGGAACACAGCCAAAGACTTAAAGTCTGGTACGTCATTGAAACAAGTACCAAAGTGGATTGGAAGTACAGCTTAGGCTTCGTGAACGAAGCCATATTAAGAGAGCATCTTCCCGAAGGATCAAGTGATGTTCTAGCAATGGCTTGTGGTCCTCCACCGATGATTCAGTTTGCCGTGCAGCCTAATTTGGAGAAGATGAAATATGACATTAAGGATCAGCTTCTGATATTTTAAATGCATGAATTTGATCAGAATGAAGATGAAAGTATTATTGTTACTACATGGTTGTACATATGATAAATGTAGCTTTTAACGGTCTGTCTGTATGTTGGTCGATTGGTGAGTCGAGTTCTCTGTCAAATGTTTTAACTGTGAAGCTGTGGTATCAAATGAAGATGATGTAATATTCATCTGAGAATCAATAGAAAAAGTCATCAAAATTTTCCACTGGAAATTAGTTCACTAAAGTCAGTTAGATTATTTGTATTGCAGTGCAACAGCCAAGTCCACGCTAGGCCGCATCGTGAGGTAGCATTACCTGCACCTTTCGCGGCGAGCCAGGGCAAATGTGATTTACGATCCATCGCTTCACAGTTTGACCCTAAGCATTTGAAGGCATGGAAAAGGCAAGATAAACAAAACTTGCACATCTAATACTTTCTTGTCCAGCCAGCTAAGTTTTCTTGTCCTTATTGAATTTGTATCTGCTACTTAAGTATAAAATTCCAGATTTTATTAATAAAAGTCCCCGGCAGATGCAACATCTGATTGACAATCTTAACTTTTGTATTTGACTATAAATGTAAATACCTAGTTGAAGAAAACAAGTCGGGAAGTTTCACAAAATTTAATGCCCACAGGATATTGATACAGTCCCCTTGCTGGCAAGTGAAGCTTTTGGTGTAAAATAGTAGCACTGGTACAACAGGGCTTTAAAATACAGGGTGCAAGTGATCTCATGAAAACTAGGGCTACTATTATTTATACTAACAACTAGCATTATTGACTAAACCAATTGCTGATCTATGCATGCAAGTGGAGCCTTGATATCATTTCCAAAAACATTGTGAGAACAACAGCAAAATATAATAATTGCCACTAGAAAGAAACAGAATAAAAAAACATGGAACTAAATAATCTGAAGAAAAAAAACAAAAACAGTAAAAAATTGGATTGGAATGCTCGTATTTTCATTAACGGGCTCAAATGCGGAACTTTTAGAAGTGGGCTACACAAATAATAAATGGGCCGGATCCGGAACCACGCGAGTCGGGTTGAGAGGATACAAATATCCACTGCAACTGCTGCAGCCAAAGAAAGCTTCATAGTAATGAATTATTTAATAAATGATTTGTTTCGTTAGAAATGACAGTAAATGATATAAGCATATATACATCCACTAATCCGAGAATTTCTGATTTCAAATGTTATGAAAGCATATTTACCTCTCTAATAAACACAGTATTTTGGTGTTGTGAGGAATGTCAAGTGCTTCATTACCAGTCCTGCAGCAGATCTGCCAAGTCGGAACTATTTTCTTCTGTTGGTTCCACTCTAGTTGGAATTCTTTTATAGAAGAATCAGAATGATGAAAGACTATCTACCTGAATGAGCTTTATCTTGGACCTGAGAGTTGCTGTGCAGAGATGTGAGAGTTGTGGTACGTTTGAGTAACACTTGAGCTTGTGCCAAGGCTTTGCTCATCAGTTTCATCTATGGTGGATGCTTCAGCGAACCGCCGCCCGTAGAACCTCAAGAAGCTTAAGGATTCAATTGTTGGACTACCAACTGGAATGCTACCTTCAAGCATGCCAACAACACTGACCATGCTTGGTCTGAGTGCAGGTTCTTCGTGAACACAGCATAAGGCAATCCGAACCAGTTTCTCAACATCTTCACTGAGAACCCGTCCCTGCAGCCTCGAATCAGCTAGTTCTATATACCGTCCTTCCTCATGCATTTCTAGTGCTAACAGAGGGAAATAAACCAGAACAGACCTTGATGACATCGGTGACTGTCTACCATTGCTTTCGTTGTCATCATTTGCGCTTGTGCTTTGTGCAGAGGTGGAGCAATTCTTTCTTCCACTAACAAGTTCAAGCAAAACCATTCCAAAACTATAGACATCTGTTTTTTCTGAAATGGTTGAGCTAGTGAGCCATTCAGGCGCTAGATAACCACGGGTTCCCCTCATGGTTGTAAAATGCGTGGACTGCTGTGCAGTCAAAAGTTTTGACAGTCCAAAATCTGATATCTTTGCCTGGAAATTGTCATGTAACAATATATTTTCTGGCTTCACATCGCAGTGAATAATCTTCTGATCACAGCTGCTATGCAAGTATGCAAGTCCACGAGCAGTTCCAAGGGCAATGTCAACCCTTTCTTGCCACTCTAAAACTGGTCCATGACCAAAGAGTGTACGATCAAGTGAACTGCGGTTCATGTATTCATAAACTAACATATACAGGCTCCCATGAGCACAAAATCCTCTCAGCTTCACCAAATTAACATGATGAATATTCCCAATGACTGCAATCTCAGTGCAGAACTCCTTCTTGCCTTGAATGCCTATATTTGTTATTTTCTTTACTGCAATAACTGTTTTATCTGAAAGTAAACCCTTGTAGACAACCCCAAATCCACCTGAACCTATCTGATTCTTGAAATTATCAGTTGCTGCTTGTAGTTCTTCATACTCAAACCTTCGTGGCAAGCCTGGGAGTGAAAACACATCCATTTCTGGTGATGAAGGAAAGGCAGGGTATCCTAATTTTTTTGCAATTCTGATCTCTGAAAATTTCTGACGTCTCAATACCACAAATATTATAGCAATTACAAGGGAGACTCCAGTGAAGGGTAAAAGTACCAGAGCAATTATTGGAAAATCCTCTCCCGGGTTTAGAGGGGTCTTGTTGTTACCTGAATCAAATTCTGAAGCATTGTTAACTTTTATGTACCCATGTAGATCATTATCTGGATCCGTGCTCGACATGATTGAGCCAAGCTCATTTTGAACCGCATAACAGGAGCCAGATGATGATTCATAGAAAAACCCTAAGCAGGAACAATCCTTTGAGCAAATGTCCTGACAAGTTGACATATTGATACCATATGTTACAGGCCGGGAAAAATCAAGAGAAAAATACTCTAAGCCATTTCCTAGAGGCAAATATGATATATCTGACGAGCTGAAATTACTGATATTACTCCCAGAACTGCAAGCAGATGGCAAGGAGTAGGAAGCATCTTTGGGAGTGCAGCTCCCTGAATCTTTTGAGTTTCCATGGAAGTTTGATGGACATGAACAAGTGGGAAGACTTGAGGCAGCATTATTGGTACACAACCCAATTTTGTGGCAAACATAGGGGATACGGCAGGCATTTCGAGGACTAACCAATTCTTGTTTCTGAGTTGTACCAGAAAAACTAGTGACAATAAACTGCCCATTGTAATTCAACTTGGCAACACGAAAGTCTGATGGTGAGAAGATCACCTGGACTACAACTATTGTTCCATTACCTCCAACCAAGTAAAGTCCTGAATTATTTATTTTCATGTAATCCACTGCAGAATTTGTGTTCCTATATGCACTAGTTTCCATTGATAGCTGCCAGTATGAGTCGCCATGCCACTGCAGTGTTGCATCTGAAGCATTAACAGAGAGGACATAATTACCAGTAGTCAAATCATTATCTGCCACGGAACTTGTCAATACTGTTCCGACAAATAATTGCTGTCCGATCACAAGTGTATCTGTTGGATTGGAGAAACTTTCCCAGAGAGATCTGTTAGACTGATCAAGCAATACAAGATTACCTGTTTCAGTCAGATGCAGCGAGAACACCTTTGATCTTAACAATGGAGTTGACCACTTGTCCTCCCCATTTTCATCCTGAATAAATATTCCGCTGGGAGTAAGATGCACCTTTCCTGAAGTTGAGATTGGCGTATCACGATTTGCTGACCATATAATCATATTGGACACCACATGTATGACACATAGATAGAAGCTGTCCTGCTGAGCACCAGGATTGGAAATTGCAGCTTTGAATGTTCCATTGCGAGATAACAAAAAAAGCACCAGCTTTGTCAATGAGCTGAAAGTTTGAAGTTGTGAAATTAGGATATATGTATTCAGCACCTGTTACCACTGAGAAAAAACATGATGGTGAGAAAACCACAACAAGGATGATGAACACAGATCCCATATAGAGAGTACTAAATGAAAAAGGCAACCAGCCAAAGGAAGAATGAAGAAACAGCAAATTGTTAGTTTTGTTGATAGATTCTCTGTTCATTCACAGCTTTGCACCAGGGGATGCGTTGACATTCATCATCCTCTCCTCAATGTGAACATCTAAAAAACAGCTTGGCTCAAATTGGTTGGCCAATATAAGTATCCCATTAGTCTTCATCATTGTTCATGACATAAGCTGTAGATAGAATAAGATATGAAAATGTCTCTGCAGGTAAGAATCAAACAAGCCTTTGCCCATATAAAAAAAGTTTGATCATGATCCTCCTTGATACTGCAACTTACATTAATCAGATAAATTCTAATCGGTTGCTTCTTGCCGTTAATTTGCTCTAAATTATTCAACGACAATCACTATCAGCAATTTAAAAATGAAACAAAGAAAAGAACAAAGGGGCAATACAAGACATTTCACGCACTAAGTCTAATAAAGACTTGGCTCCATCAATTATTTGAACTTGTTTACTCAGATTTGTTAACTGGGGAAGGCATCTTCCAAAGCACTAACAAAAGAATCCATATTCTGATACTGTATAACATTTTCAGATCTTATGTGAAGAGCATCAATTAGCCTTAGTCTCACTGATACTAACTTCTGATATATAAATTCCCACAGGCGAATAATTTAACACCCTAAATCCAAATCACAAATCAATAGAAGCGTGCATGCTGCAAATCATATTCAATAACAAGGTTACTTTCAGAATACCCAACAAAAAACATCATCATACAGTAACTACTCCAAAATAATCAAACCATGAACAGACATTTAAATGGAACATCAATATTGACTTTGACAAGAGCTAACTAAACAAGGAATCAAGCCACCCAACATTGGATATATCTTCAAAAAGACTACACCATGCTGCTGTAGTTACTTACTACAAACACACATAAAGCGGCGTACACAAAATAACAACAACAAAAGAAAAGGAGAAGCTCACCTTGGAATTTTGTCGAACAGCTGGCGTGCATATATTGAAAGCAGTCAAACACATCTTTCAAAGAAAACGAAAGAATTGACGAAAACGGCGTCGTACTCGTCGCTTTAGTACTTGTACATCTAGTCGATTTGAGAGATCGGTGTTTGGAAGAGAGATGAGAGGAGTGGGAGGTCCGTTACTGTGCATCGGGGATTTACTAAGTGATGTGGGCGAAGAGGATAACGCTGGGGTTGATCGCGTTCCGGTCGAACTAGTTGATGATGGTTTGGGGATGAAATCTGCAGCTGATCTTCCAGACATCTTCCAGGTACATATTTCTATTGAATTGCTGTTGAAAATTCAGGTTTAATGGCATCATTCACATTATCTTTAGGTTTTATTGTGATGAGGATTGTAGGGATTAGTTTTCCAGTATTTTAGGGTTTAGAAAATGATACAATGAAGTATTGGCATTCAAAAGGCTTTTAACATACCACGAAGAACAGCTAATTTTGATAGGTTTCTTGTGATGTGACGAACAGATCGTGTAAATTTCTTCATTATTTTCTACTGTGGACTAATATTTATTTGGTTCTTTGCCTAAGGAACACTACAACCGTCTGAACAAAGCACTTGCTGGTTCAGATCACTCATGGACAGACCTTACTCTTAAGGTAATCGTGATGACTTTAGATCAACTATTTCATGATGGACAAACTTGCAGTAAATTCGTTTAATTTTTTTGTTGATATGGGAGCTACAATATTTAGCCCCTGCGAACTAAAAAATGATTCAGCCTTTTTACTAATCTAAGTTAACAATCCTCTAGCCAGATCATACCCATTCATTTAAATTGTGATGATACTTTTTCGTACTTATATTCTAACGGAAATTATGGGTTAAGCTTGACTAGTCACTTGATTCTTCTTCAGCTATGTTCTGCCGTGGAAACTGCAAATAAAGTGGTACAATGCACACATGCTAATGTTAATACCATATCAGAAAAAGTGGATGAGCTCGAGACTACTATCCAAAAGGCAGACTCTGCAGTTGCTGTGGCAAGAGCTCTCAGTATTAATTTGAACAAGAAGAGTGTTCGGCCACAGTGAAAGTTCCAGTCTTCATGGAAATAGAAGTTCTCAGTGCATTACACAGCATATCTCAATTTCCATGGATCACTCTTAGAAGTACAAGTGAAATAACTGGAAAGATAAACAATGTCTGAGGTCCGAAACTTTTGAGCTCTAACAGGAAAGATATTCCTTGCCTTGTTGAGAATACTGGTTCCCATAATCCCATGCTTGTTATCTGAAATTTCTCGCCCGGTATCACCCGATCTAGTTACTTATATTCATATTCCGTCTCTACTGCTCCTCCAATTAGGTATTTCCGTCTTTCCTACTCATGCAAGTGAAAGAGAAGATTTCAATAAAGTGATTTCTACCTCTAATGTGCTATAGTCCTTGAGAACCTCCACTGGTTTCCAATGCATCAGGTAGAATGATCAAATCAAAGCAGAGCTTTTGTTTGAGTACTGCAACATATTAGGTGCAAGGGTTCCATGCCTTCAGAAGACTTCATCCGTCCCTCAACAACTTAATTCACACCGCCCTATACAAGAAAAATAGTTGAGGAGTTAATGATTCCAGAAGAGTAGAGCGTGATCATGCCAGATCCTAATTCGAGTTTGGCAAGGCAGGTTAAGTTTAGCTAGCATGTGAAGGATAAAGCTCAGTACGTTCAGTCCATCTATAAATATAAGCTCTTGTCAGCAGCAACAAAACACACGCATTCCTGGTTAAGGATGGACAGGTCAGAGCTGAACTCGATGTGGTCTTGAACGCTGAAAATGAGGCTTTTGTTTATGCCATGTGGATGGCTGGACTACAAAACTTCATCAACTTCATGAACACTGCTTTGGAGCTCAACTTGTTTGAAATTATCTTCAATTCTAACAAACCATTAACTGCTTCTGAAATTGCTTCTCATTTGCCCAAATATAATCCTGAAAAGACACCAGCCCTATTGGATCGCATGCTGCGCCTTTTCGCCACATTTTCTCTACTAAACTGCATTACTCAAAATGTTGGAAGCCTTAACGAACCAAAGGTGCAACGGTACTATGATCTTACGCAGGCTGGCAGATATTTTATCAAAGGCGGAAAAGATGGAGGTTCAGTCGTTCCCCTGTTTATGCTGCAGAACGTTGATCTCATTGTCCAAAATATTCGGTAAACACTTGTTTCATTTTTCTTGATTTCTCGAGAAGAAAAAATTGTGTACAATAATGATGTGTATAATAGTTTTGAAATATCTTCAGGCACAAGTTAACGGATGCAGTTATAGAAGGAGTGAATCCGTGCGAGTCAACTTATGGACTTCCAATGTACGAAGTTCTGTCTCAGCATCCAGAAAGTAACATAATCTTCAAACGGCCATGGCTGAGATGAGCAACATCTCAATGAAACATCTGATGAAAAATTACAAAGGTTTTGATGGGATTAAGATCTTGGTAGACATTGGTGGTGGTAATGGTACTTGTCTAAAATCAATTATTTCTGCAAATCCTCACATCAAGGGCATAAACTTTGATCTGCCTCATGTGGTGAAAGATGCATCTTCATTTCCAGGTGTGTCTAAAAACCTTCGATTTTCGATGCTGACTAAACTTTGTGCCTCCAAGAACATTTTTACTTACGGTACATTTTCGCAGGCATAACTCATGTTGGAGGAGACTTTTTCTCTGGCATTCCGAAAGGCGATGCCATCATGATCAAGGTATAACTGCATAATTATACATTTGGAGTATTCAGTAACATTGAATAACTAGATAGAAAATGTACTGTGTATAACAGAGTGTAATGCACAACTGGGATGATGAGAACTGCATAAAGATTCTAAAGAGCTGTTATGAAGCTACACCAGAGAAAGGCAAAGTGATAGTAATTGACTTTATTATACCAAATGCACCAACCGGCCATGTAGCCAAGCTAGCTTGTTTGGTCGATTATCATATGTTCTACGTTCTAGGAGCTAAGGAGAGGACAGAAGAGGAACAGAAGAGGAGTTCTTGTGCTTGGGGGTTCCGGTTTCTCTGAGGTTGAAGA
>QZGG01004208.1:0-16179 GCA_006409495.1 Sedum album
CTTAGTTAAGAAAACACACAGAAAAGACAAATATGCAAGCATTTGATCATCTTGTTACACAACATCCTTTTCATCAGCATCACTTCTTTCTTGCACAGAATCACCCATGAGTTCATTATAGAAGTCGAATTCTCCAAGATGAGTGTATTCTTTTATAGGATCTCGATCAATATAATTGACCTCTTTTCCATCTGTGAAGTTTCCGCCCATATTTCCAAAGTCATTATGGAAGTCAGATGCTTCAAAATGAGTGAACTCATTTAAAGGGTGGTCAATAAAGTTGACTTCCTTTCCCTTTCCTTTTCTATCAATCGACTCTTGATAGAGTTTGGCAAAATGTTCAGGAGCTCGACATGCTCTGAACCAATGACCCTTTAAGCCACATCGGTGACAAACAGATCCATGATCGTTTGATGAGACTGAACCTTTTTCGAGTTTGTTCGGTTTTCCTTGGTTCCAATCATCTCGATTTCTCTTGTGTTGAGGATTAGTCATCTTATTAGGAGTATTATGAGGATAACTTCCTCGACCACGTCCTTGGTCACGACCACGACCACGACCTCTTCCGTGTCCACGGCCTCTGCCTCGACCCCGGAAAGTATTCATGTACCCAGGCTTGTCGTTTTGAACAAAATTTGCCTCAGTGAATGTTTTAGACCCCGTCGGGCGAGATTGATGATTTTTATCAACAGTTCATTGTACTCTTCCGCAACCAAAAGGGTAGTGATCAAATCAGAATATTTAGTAAAGCCTCGAATGCGATATTGTTGTTGTAAGGTGATACTTGAGGCATGAAAGGTGGAAAGAGTCTTTTCAATCATTTCCCCATCAGTTATCATACTTCCACAATATTTTAGGAATGATACGATACTGAACATTGTGGAATTATAATCACTGACCTTTTTAAAGTCTTGGAATCGTAAATTATTCCATGCATCTCGATACTTAGGAAGTATCACATCCTTTTGATGATCATACCGATCCTTTAAATTTTTCCATAACTCACTTGGATCTTCCACAGTGAGATGCTCATTCTTAAGGCTTTCATCGATATGCCTTCTAAGAAAGACTAAAGCCGTTGCTTTGTCACTTTCTGATGAACTGTTCTTTTCATTCAATGTCTCAATAAGACTTTTTGATCTCAAATGGTTTTTGATATCAACCGACCATGGTACATAGTTACTTCCGGTGATAAGGAGGGGAGGAAATTCGAGTTTCACAAGATTGCTCATGGTGATAACTAATGAAAAGAAACAAGATGATTTATTAGATCACATTATAAAAGAGATATACACAAAAATCATACCGATAAAACATACACACATGCTTCCGATCATTTTACAACAATATACAAAGTCATCCGGTGTGGGATCTCCGGTGAAAACAATGACAGAACATACAATAATGATTATGGCCGTAAGGGCTAATACAAGGAGTGACATTTTATCAAAATCTAGTATGAGGAAAGTGTAAGGTAGAAGGGAAGTTTTGTGATTTTTCAATGTAAAATAAGTACGTATTTATAAGGTAAAATATAGCCGTTTTATAGCCGTTAGTTACCGTTATGTTACCGTTTTTTTATCCATTATCACAAAGTGTCAATGATAATAGTGATTTGAAAAATATCATCTTAATAAGATGTAAGAAATAAATAAAATGTAGTATAGAAATAACTAGCAAAAATAATTATCAAATAAAGTAATCAAAATAAGTTTGATGTGTGGCATAACATCTTATCATTATTCTTTATTCAATCAAATTAATTATGTAATATAGTTCCATTTGATTATATAGTAACATGATATTATATTTTAATACAAGTGAAAACATGTTGTAAATCACATCATTTTCTATAAGGGGTATTCCTCCAATATAGAAATATGATGTTATACATTTGTAAAATAGATGTATAATACCTTACCGTAAACTTACTCTGTTGTGATGCTTAGAGTAATCGTGCTGATAACGTGTTATGAAACCGAGGGGTTATTTTCACAAAGTAAGTTTAGGGAGGGAGAGTTTTGACTAGAATAACAAGGTTTAAAGAAAAGCTTTCATGCTTTGGAAGAAGTTTAAGGTAAGAGACTTTGTAGGGAGCTTAAGATAACAAGCTTAGGAAATGACTTAGATATGGAACTTAAGAAATCAACATTGTAGAGAAGCTAGAAAGAAGATGGAGGAAATGCTTGAAAGCTTGTAGTGAAGGTGTGCTTTCTTGCTTCACATTAGCTCTCCTTTTATAGCTAAACTTTGCCATGACAAGATCCATATTTCATGGATCTCTACATACCCTTTGGATCATCTCCTTATCCTTGCCATGTTATGCATTTATGAAGCTTGTTTTCAAGCTTCCATTTTGTCAAAATGATTTGACAAGTAAGAGCTCAAGTGGATGAGCATTCCATACTTTGATCATACTTGATTCATAACAATTTGTTTATAAACTGCCGGGATTGTAAACCCGTAGTAAAAAAAAGTATGGTCAAAAAGTAATAAAATCTGCAAAAGTGTAAATGTTTAATCGGTAGAAAGGGTTCAAATATTTGAAAATTGAAATATCCTGAAAATCCCATATTCAGATCTATCCCATCGAGACCCGGCGACGAGAAGAAGGCTGCGATTCGAGCTTGTAATGACTTCGCAGTCACTCTCGCCCTCTTCCGCTCTGTCCGTCGGGTAAGTCCCTTGCTATTTTGACGTTTTCATCTTGACTTTCTTTAAGATTTTTTGTTTGAATTTTTTGAAACAGAGATAAAGCGTTTGCGGATGTTGGAAACTTGGAACATTGCACCAAGTACTTGAACCAGACGCTTGTTACATACGGCTTCCCGGCCTCTCTCGATCTCTTTGCTAATGATCCCGTAATAATCCACTTCAACTTTTTTGTAGCTAAATATTAATTTCATATGTTGATGTTTCTCTTTGTTGTTGTTGTTAGGTTTCTGTTGCTCGCACATGCAATTGCATTTATGCTCTGCTCCAGCAGAGGCAGCGCGACGTCGACTCTAGGGAAGAGTCCAGTCAACAGAGGCAACGGTAAGTCTCTTCTTCTTCACTCAGTTTTAGTTGGTAACACCGTAACGCTGCATTTGATCCATTTCAACCACCGTGCATCTTGATTTTCAGTTTCATGTATTGGAAACTGTGATTGTGATGTTTAACCCATGTTAATGCTGCAGTGGTAGAATTTGATGAGCTTCTACATCATCTTTTCTGTTGTAAACAAATGATGATCTACTTCGCAAGTTTGCATTACTTAACCTGCGTTCTTGATTTTAGGCTGTTATCAGACATATCTAGGTTAGAGGCTAAAGTGGAGAGGCTTGAAGGACTCATATCTAACAAAGACAGGGAAATTGCAACTATTACTCGAACGGTTTGACTGATTAACTCCCTTCATATTTTCATGGCACTGCCCCTCTGTAACTTATCAAGTCTGCTTGCTTTGTCAATCATTTTCACAGGAAGCCAAAGCCGCAGCTGCATTGAAGGCTCAAATCGACAAGTTGCAGCTCGAGAGAGACGAATTTCAGAGGATGGTCATTGGCAATCAGGTAACAATACAAAGGTTAAATTGCCTGGTTGATCTGGTGTTATCTCAGAAAGTTTACATATTTTATGTATTATTGTATGATAGCAAGTCAGGACTCAACAGATACATGAAATGAAGAAGAACGAGAAGGAATACATAAAACTACAGGTATATATTACATGTATGATATTTTACAGTCCATCAAGCTTAATTGTAAGAATTATCTTTGTTAATTGTCAGGAAAAACTCAATCAAGTATTGATGGAAAAGAAAAAGGAATCCAGATCAGGAATGGAGATTATGAATTTACTCCAAGCAAGTATCTAATCCACATAGTTTAGTTTGTTGATGTGAGTACTTTATCCATTTATTTACCATGATGTATTTCTGGAACAGAAAGAAGGAAGGCAGCGTGGCACATGGACTGGAACTGGAAAGAAGGCTGATAATGAATTCTACAAAAAGATTGTAAGATCCCGAATCTTTCCCATTTTTGGTCATCTTTACACCTTTTACTTGTGTTTATTACTATTTCATGATGGTTATGTTCTAATGTAGAAATGTTTGTAGGTGGACGCATATGAGGCAAAAAATCAGGAGTTGATGGCCGAAAATGCTGATTTGCGAGCTATGTTACGCACTATGCAGGTTTGCATCATATCTCTGTGATGTGCATTTCTTATCCAGTTGTGATGCTTCATCCAACTTTTTGTGCTTGAAACTATGCAGGTCAATTGATTGCACTTTTCTTTCAACAAAGTTTTATAATACTAAGATCAACACCATTTGCTTGTTTAGAAAGACTCGCCTTGAGATATGTTGTATATTTCTTGCTTTTTCTATGATCATAGCTATCAAATTATAAATGCAGCGTTAACTGGTTGGTTCCACATTGTTTTCTGCATCTGTGTCATTTATAGCGAGCTATGCTTCTCTGTACTTTTTTGTTCAGTAAAGTATTTTCCCATTGCGGTTTCTTTTTTCTTTTAGTCATACATGGTTGCAACAGTAAATTATTAGCTGTCCAAAAGCAGTAGTGATTTGGTGTATGTGAGTCGTGAGATATAATGGTGGCTCGCGTGATGACCGCATTTCATGCAGGGAGATATGCGTGAATTCTTGAATGCACCTCGTGGGTTATCTAAGCAGTCGTTACCTGCCAGTAATATTGATGCCTCACAATCCCCACTGGGAGGAAAAACGGTACCACATTTTTGTTTTCATTAGTGTGGATAAGTGTTCCTGGACAAGATATTGTTTGTTATTAATACACCAGTTTTTCAAATGCAGGACGTCTTTGACCTACCGTTGCATATGGCTAGAGATCAAATCGAGGAGAGCTTGCGAACTAAAATGGCATCCATACGAGTAATATATATACCATGTTATTCATGTATTTGGCTATCCTAGCAACGCTCCCTCAGTAACCCTTTATTTACTTGAATGCTTCCAAGGAACGGATGGGTTTGTTACAAGACGCCCACAAGGAAACAGAGGTGATCTCTGAAGCTAGCGAAAGGGAACTCGAGCTTGAGGCACAATTGGTTGAGGCAAGAAGCATAATACAAGAACAGGTATATATCCAAATTTTGATCAAAACTATATAACAGTTATATTTGATGATAAGTAGGTTGCCAAGGAAAACATTGGTCACTCACTACTCAAGCAAACTGTTGAGGCTATTATCATAAGCATTGTTGCTTGTACCTCTAAATAACCCCTTTACAGAGTTGTGATTTAGCATCTGAATCTTTAGCAGGACAAAACTTATATTATGCTGTTCATTTTTTGTTTGATTTACGTGATTGCAGTCGTCCATCATGTCAAAACACCTTCCCAAGTCTGAGAAGCCAAGGTATGCTTCTTTTATTATACCACTTACTTTCCAGTCATGGGTATAAATAACATGCTTCACAATATTATGCAGGAGACTAAGTGGGCATTTAAACTCAAAATAGAGATTGCATGTCTTAAATGACTGAGGTATAAATTATCCATTCATCCACTCCTGTAAGTTATGCAACATCTACATGTAGCATGAAATGAGCTCATTTTCAATAATGGTTTGCCAATGTGTGCCAGGTACTCTTTAATTGAGGAAATAGATGGCTGAAAGTGGCAGCTGTTTCAAATGAAGCTTGCTAGAGTTGGCATATATGTAACTTAATTGGCAATGGCAAACGCAGTAGGACTGAAGCTGAATGCAGTATGTTTTGTGTATTGTTAATCAATGGATATGTACGCAGTCTCTCCGTAGTTTTAATTTAACTGATAGGTCTACCTTATTTTGAATGGGATAATGAATGAGCCCATTATATTTTGAGTTTTTCATTTTTTCGAAGTTATTTTCCTTAGTTTATTATAGTTATTGAATAGGATTTATGGATACCAGTCTGCTTACCCGGTTCGCAAAATGCTGATATGCATTTATATAAATACCAGGAAATCAATGAGCTAACCTGAATCGCACATCACAATAAAAATTAGTCGATTTGACTTTAAAAGCGAGGCCTGTAATCTTTTTGCGTAAATGGGTCAAATGATTATATAGAAGCTGATCACTCTTCTGTACCTGAGAATGTGCAGACGGCGCGCAAAACTGACAGTTCTTCTAGTGGGCTTGTTGAAATGCAACATCTGGAAAAGATGGCTGGCGTGCAGTATTTGTTGGGAGAGCTTTTACAGTTTTACTGCGTCTCTTGTGGATAAGTAAGAGATCTACTCGAATAATTTCATATTTTCAAAGCACACAATAAGCTTTATTGAGAATCAAAGTATGAATCCGAAAATAAGAATCAAATAACATCACTGACTTTTGCATTTGTAAGTTACCAATATACTACAGTTTCTAATCATAATCTAGAGGAGGACAATCAATACACGCTGATGTCTTACAGCACAAGTTTAACACTGACAGATCTGATACCAAGTCACTTTGTACCAATTCAATCTAAAAACAACTCACAGGGCCATGCACTCCTCTCCTTAAGACATCTCATTAAATACAGTAGCAACTAATGGCACAACCTCTATGCAGTTTTTATAAGTTGACTGAACTTGCTAAAGATAGCTCATGAATCTCGCTCAGCATCCACTCCTCCCCAGTTTGTCCACCAAGAACAATCGCCCTTGTTCCACCTACAACGCACGTGCTGTGTCCCCAAGCAAACCTAGGAGGTCTCCCAGGTACATTTAGTATCCTCCACGTCGGCTTCTCATCTGTCGGGTCAAGGATATATAATTGTGACGCAGAGTGGAGACCAGCAACGGACCCACCAAATATCAAGATCCTACCGCCGGGTAGGCTTACAGCGACATGGTCCAATCTAGGTGGTGGAGCTACACCACCTGGATTTCCAGCACCAGGCATCCCACTGCCTGTCACGCATCTCCAACATGGCTCTTCTTCACTTAGATCCATAGCAAATACATCACTAGATCGGAATCGAAGTGGTCCACTCTTGGCCAAACCACCAAACATCAAAATCTTTTTACCACCATAAACGGAAAGTGTATGCCCCAAGCGTGAAGGAGGGGTCCATGATGCGGGTATCTCTCTCCATGTTGGTTTATCCATGAACAGGTCAAGTAAAAATGTGTCGCTTAAAAGCACTCCAGAGTCAGCACATCCACCAGAGACACCAGTTGAGTACCGTCAAGAGTACAAGAACTGTGCCACGATCTTGGAATCGGTGGAGCTAAACCAGGTATCTCACGCCAGGTTGGTTGCTTGGCATCCAAATCAAGCACAAATACATCATTCAGCAAGCCATGTGTCCCACAGCCTCCGAATACAACCAAATTAGATCCATTCACACATGATAATGTGTGGCCCCAACGGCCAGGAGGAGGGGAGCTGACCTGCATATGCTGCCATTCTGGTGACTAGAGCCCAAGTCCAAGACAAAGTATCATTCATTGGTTGCATGTTAACTCCCTCTCCGCCAAACAGAACTACTCGATTTCCAACTGCACAAGCACTAAAGTTGCAGCGAGAAGGTTCAACTGCCCCTCCAACAGTAAGCTTACTCCATGCAGCTGCCTCAAGAGTAGTTAGCTCCCTTGCAAGCCGACCCCACCCTAGTCTCTTGGCTCCAGGGACAGCTTCTAAAACACGAGTGGTTTCACTTCCCCAGGCATTTTGGCAAACCATTCTCCAGAGGTCTTCGTTCTTTGTCAGCTCATAGAATCTCGTGCATACAGATCCAACAGAGGCAATGTCTCTTGGCGTCAATCTAGACAGAATTTTGAGAGAGATAACTTCATCGCTCAGTTGAAAAATACCACAAACACCACGAATGACGTTTCTAATTCCAGGCGAGTCTACGAGAGAAGATGCGTTATAAGAAATTCTATCTGATAGTCTAGTAGATTCTTTAACCGAAGAACCCGGCAAAGGTCCCAAATCAAGGTTTGCTTCAGTGAAGAACTGGATCCAATAATATGAGTTATGATGTCGTCATCTCCGTAGATGGGGGTTAATCGTAATCTGTTCATGACTGGAGAACCGTCTTTCCTGAAATTCAAAAGCTCACCTTCAAATTCAACCCCATCATCCATACATCTTCTGATTTCAGCAATCACTGTAGCATCAACGAGTGAGTGTCTTCTTTTAGCAAAAGGGCCTCTACACTGCAGGAAGCGGCTGGAAAAAGTTGTGAAAAGTCAATTTCAGTAAGATTTGAGAAGAGAATTTGTTGGCACATATATTCATGATGAGTTGTGATGGAAATTGCAGTCATAGAAAGCAACTAATGAAAGGAGAGTGTATCATGATGAGATGTGATTCATAGCAGTAATAGGAATTCGCAAGAAAGAAATATGAAGCACATGAAAACAAATGACAAACTAGCAAGCTAAGTGATTCAACAAGATGGAAACTGTGACTGTTTTTTAGTAAATAGAATCAACTCTAGATTAGAGGATAAGATTGAAAAAAAGGGGATGGCTTACCAATTGCGACCGAGAACTTCCTCAGCACGATATCCAGTAATCATTTCGAAGACGGTGTTGACGTATATAATTGGATGGTCGGGCTCGAGAGCATCGGTGACGACGAAGCCACAAGGGGCGGTCTGAATCAAACCGCCGACAGGGAATGGAATAGGACCGCCGTCGTTGAGCATGAATCCCCCCAAGTCGTCATCGGCGCTGAGATCGGAACCGCTATCCCACTCCATGGAATCAAATAAGAGATCGAGATAGTTCTAGGGTTTGGAATGAGTGGTAGGCAAAAGTGTTTGGCGAAAAAACACAGGTCAGATGAAGAATTAACGAGAGACTTGATTTGCTTCCTGCTAGTTTTCAGCTGCGTTGCGTTGTCTTCTCCTCTTCCAATCACTCCATCCGTACGGTTCAACCCTATCAAACCATCTCTCTCTAATTAAACCGACATATATATTATCGGTCCGGTTCGGCTTAATCTTACAAATCTCAGGCTCTTGGCATCGACCAGAATGAATCGAACCCAGATGTCATATGATTCGATTCTCCCACTCAAAGGAAAGCAGCAAATATTTAGACTCCATTGTACCACATAAAAATTACATTCTCAACAAATACAAAAAAAAAAGCCCAGAACCAAAACTTTCTGCTGCTCCACTAAAATCCTATTCCAATTCCTGGCAATGAAAATGTCTTTACAGCACCTCCACTGAATTCAAACACGTAATATGAGGGATCCATACTAGCATTTCAGCTAACTGAAAACCAACTCTACTATACCAATGTCGGTACAAATTTCTTACCAACACAATACACGATCCAGGAATCCAGACTAGTATTTCAGCTTTTCAACAGCAATCACTTTCAGCAACCTAAACAAGAAGCAGTTTGTCACTCACAACAAGTAGTAACTAGACTTATAGCAGCAGAAAAAGAGACCAGTTAGCAAAAAAAGAGGTTCGAGACACATAAAAATATTCCACAAGACTAGCTAGTTTGCTCACCTTAAGGATAGTCGCACAACCCAATGAGCAAAGATATTTTGCTACAAAGAACATCGTGTCTACATATATTTTACTGATATGTGCATCAATAAAAATCATGACTGCATATTATTATCTTGAATGAGAGACATTAGTCTGTGCAGAGCTCGATCATCAAAAGACTTATCCACCTCTTTGATTTTAGACACAAAGTTTCTAGCCTCATCATGCTTGTTTGCTCTGCAATAGCCATCCACAGCAATCTTATATGTTAGCTCATTTGGTTTGCAACCATGCTGAATCATGTAAGTAATCACATCATTTACTTCAGCAAACATCCCCTGCCCAGCATAGCCTGTAATAAATGTATTGTAAGTAACAATACATGGGTGAATACCCCTGGCTGTCATTTCTGACATTATTCTGATGGCTTCATGCATCATTCGTTGCCTGCAAAACCCTTTGATTACAGTGTTGTATGATACAAGATCTGGCTTTGCACCGGCCTTATGCAGTTTATCCAGTATTTCTTCTGCTTTCCAACACTCTCCTCCTCTAGCATACATATCCATCAAGCTATTATATGTGACAATATCTGGCAACAAGCCATTCTCGTGGATCATTTGTAACATATCATGAGCCCTATCACTCATTCTGTTCTTTGCATAAATGGAAAGCATTGAGTTAAACACAACCAGATCAGCCTTGTATCCTGTTTTCTGTAATTCATGAAATGCTCTCTCCATGCCTGACAATGCCCTACACTTAAAGTGTGCAAGAACAAGAGTTCTTAGAAGAACCCAGCTAGGAAAGATACGACCATCATATATGTCTTTCTCAATCAATTCCAAACCATTCACATTCCCACCCTTTGCATAGCAATGGAGCATCAACGAGTATGAAGTTTCATTAGGCTTGAAACCTTTCTTTTTCATGTCTTGAACCACTAGTTCACCAGCTTTCCAGTCACCTCGTCTAGCTAACGCATTGAGAAGTGCATTATAGGTAGTTACACATGGTGTAAAACCTGCTTCAATCATCTCCTCGTACATTTTCGTAGCATCAACTCCTGACCCACAACGGCCATATGCGCTGATCAGAGTGTTGAATGTATCTCTGTCAGGCTCAAACCCACAACTTCTCATCTCTCTGAACACTCTATGTACATATGACTGCATGCCTGTGGTGCCACACGCTGCCAGCATAATATTCCACGTGATTCGATTAGGAGGGCAACCATTTGCTCTCATTTCGGAGAGTACCTCTATCATCTCCTCAAATCTGGACTTCTTTCCCAGCATACCAATAATGGCATTATATGTGCAAACATTTGGTACGCATCCTAACTTCTTCATCCGGTGAAACAAATCCAAAGCCTTATCCTCATTCCCAGCTTTCCCATATGCATTAATCACAGTCGTATATGTAACAGTGTTCGGAAGCAATCCTTTGGAGGTCATAGTATCTATGAGTGCAGCTCCTTCTTCATAAAAACCAGCTCTCAAATATGCTCCCAAAAGTTCATTATAAGTAACCGAGTCAGGCGGGCAATTGTTTTCTTCCATTTCTTTCAATATGCTCAAGGATTCAGTGTAAACACCAGCCTTCCCAAATACTTGGAGCAAGGCATTATAGGCAACTGTCCCTGGGGAGTAACCTTGAGACTTGAGACCATAAAAGAAGTTAGTAGCCTCCTCCAGCAATCCCTCTCTCCCGCATGCAGCTATAACAGTGCTGCAAGTAAAGTCATCAAAAACAAGTCCGTTGCTTTTCATATCCTCCAATAGACACAAAATCTTATCCCAAGACCTTCCCATCTTCCCATAAACATCGAGCATAACATTGTAGGTGACCAAAGTAAGAGAGAGGCCTTTATGTTTCATAGAGTGAAACAAGGAAACAGCGCGTTGGTAGTTGCCGCTGCGAGCATATGCGTGCAATATAGTGGTGTAGGCCCGGACATCCAAGGAATAGTCTTGGAGAGGAATATCTTCGAACAGCTTAGCTGCAACAGTATGCTGAGACTCCTTGCCAAGAATCCTAACAATCTGCTCTATCAGCTTAGTGTCTAGTTTGTTAATACTCGAAGTGGCTGCAACCCATTGGAAGAGCATGAGGGACTTGTCCCAAAAGCCTAAGCTCTCGAGCCCTTTTAGCAGGGTAGCCAAATCAGCATCAACCAATTCAGCTCTCCTTAATTCAAAGAAAGCATTCAAAGTGGTAACGGGATGTTCCGCAATGGAGTGGAGCATTGACTTACCTTTGTTGGACATAAAACCAAGCGAACCATTTTCCAAACCAGCATCTTCGGAGAGAGCTGGTGTGAGTGCAGAAGAAGGGCATTTAGGCGGACGTTTGTGGGTGGATGGTGAATGGCGGAGGTGTTGGAGGAGGGAGTCGAGAGGGAATGATGAGGCAGGAGAGGAGTGAGGGTGAGGGTGGAGAGGGAGAGTGATGGAGTTGAGCTTCGTGGGTGGGGGTGGCTTAGGGTTGTTGATGGTTGTAAGTGTGGTCGTTTGGGTTGGAAGGGCCGGCCGATTGGTAAAGACAGCAGCAGCGTTCTCCATATCTTCGATTGAAAATGGATGGGCGACAAAAATTGTATCGCCACATCTTCGTTAATCTTCTTGCCTACATAGTAGCCTAACATATTATTGCTTTATTACGGAAAAGGACCGTATGTTTAAAATTTTATCCCATATTGCCTGCCATGTCACTTTTAGGACTTTTTTATACACAATATTTCATTTTGATGTAGAAGAGTTTGTCATAATTTTGTAATCGTCTCATGTCAAATTTTTAGGCATATTTTTTAATGTTGAAGTGGGAATAACTTTTGTAAAAAGATTCGTTGAATTTTCGTCGAAACGAACATATTGTGTGTTGATCGTCCTATCTTTTTCCAACTCTTTAGTTAACAAAAAGAACTTAGGATGAATATGATCTGTTATGTTGCTTTTGATGAATTCCTCTTTCATTTGTGTAATACATGCAACATTGTCTTCATAAGCGTGATGGTTTAACCGATTGTGACCCTGTCATATACCTCAACCATGCATATTCACGACTTGTCTCGTGCAATGCGATGATCTTAGCAGGGTTAGACGATGTGGCAATAAGTGTTTGTTTCTATGAACGTCAAGAGATTGCAATTCCTCCACATGTAAATAAGTATCTTGTTTGTGACCTTCTTTGTGTGGTTTTAATAAATAATCCGCATTTGCATAACCAACCAAAATTGATTTCGCATTTTTAGGATAAAATAATCATAAATCAACTGTTCCTTGTAGATAAAGAAACACATGTTTTTTTTTTCATTCTTGTTTCGTAGAAGCAGAGTTGAATCTAGCTAACAATTTAACTGCAAATGAAATGTCATGATGAGTACAATTAATTAGATACATGAGAGATCCGATCACACTGAAATAAGGTATTTTTGGACCAAGAATCTATTCAGATTCTTAACAAGGATGAAATAGATCCTTGTTGATATCAAGGGATCTTACGGTCATGAGGAACTTAATGGATTTGACTTATCCATATTGAACCGCTTAATAATTTTTCCCGTATAATTAGATGGATGCACAAGTATCCCACTTGAAATGTGCTCAATCTATAATACGAGACTGTATTTATTTTCCAAAGGTCTTTCATTTAGAATTCCCTTTTTCAGATAAGATAGTACTTCTTGAATCTCCTCATTGGTCCTGAGGATATTCAAATTATCAACATAGACAACGATAATCACATATCGATATATTGTTTTCTTAATGAAAATGCATGGTTAAAGTGGATTGTTAACATATCATTTCTTTGATAAATAATCGATTATACCACATGCGTTCGGATTACTTTAATTCGTATAAGGACCTTTCAAACTTGACTGATTACCTTTCTCTAGGTTTTGGAACTTGATGACTCATGCATCTTAAAACCTCAGGAATATTTATAAAAATTTCGACGTCAAGTGATCCATGTAGATAAGCTGTAACAACATCCATAAGATGCATCTTAAGTTTCTCATAAGTTGTCAGACTGATCAATTAGCTGAACGTAATTTCATACATCAGAGGAGAATACGTTTCTTCAAAATTATACCGAGTCTTTGAGAAAAGCCTTGTGCAACAAGTCTAGCCTTATATCTTACACTCTCATTTTCTCATTTTTCTTTCGCACAAACACCCATTTATATCCGACAGGCCTCACATCCTTAGGGGTGAGTAATAGCCCGAAAACCTTACGCTTATTAAGCGAGTCTAGTTTGGTTTCAGCTACTTGTTTCCACTCATTCCAGTTATGTCGATTTCACATTCAGTAATTGATAGTAGCTCGAAATTCCCATCATTTTTATTAACGGTATCACATGTCAAACTATATGGAATGCATAATTGATGTTCTCATTCCGACTCCATCTTATAATCGTACTGACATAATTAATTGAGATCTCTTGGTTCTCATCATTCTTTATTTCTAAAGGAATTTGTTCCTCAACTATGGGTCATCAGATTTATCTGCTCTTTCACTTTTTGAAGATTTTATTCTTGGAATCACGTGGCTTAAGCACGTTGTGCTTTCATGAGTGACTTTAATTTCAAATTTTCATTTTGGAATTTCAATTTGAATTGGATCATTCTCACCCGGAATATGAGATTTTGTCACTCTCTTTGTGTCACTAAATGCATCAAGATGCTCATTTATTATTTTTTGCAAATACAATATCTTTTCAACCTACTTTCATACTCTTGTGTGTAAGGGTCAAAATGCACCAAGACATATGAACTGAGGAGTGGCACGAATAAAGAATTTGATGAAGGATTCAATGAAGACCTTATTCAAAGTCTCATTAATAAGTCCAAAAATTAGAAGAGAAATAGCAAGACCAATCTCTCTCGACTATATGTTGTTAACTGAGACTGATTTACATGACATCCCCAAATCAAAAAATCAAACATAAGCTGATTGATAAATTGCAAGCATGCAGTGGAAACTAACTTAAAGGTAATGATTCAAGATTTAATATATACTTATCAATTCTCATTCAACTATTCAATGTGTGACAACTTATCTCACCTTCCTTCAGATGACAAGTTGTGCGTTTAGAGGGTCGCTCATGCATTTGACTCCACTTCCTAGCAAAATCATCGTCTCAACCAATCCACTCGCACACTAGTCTTTTGCGTTGACCACAACTACTAATCCACAACCGAAGCGGTGGCCAAATGAGTTGAACACCTTCCCACATCACATATTAGGCATAGGTTCAGCCCGTCTAATACCATGTCGAAAAGCAAAAAGACAAACAAAAGCTGCTAGGATTTCAATAGATGAATACAAGAATGATTAAATAGTACACGATGCTAGAATATATACGAAACTACATTTTCAAATACGGAACAAAAATTCAAATTTGTATGAAAAAGTATCAAATCTAGAACGAAAAAATCAAATCCCAATAGATAATTTTTTTTTAAATTTTCTCTTAACTGATCCAAGTGGTAACTGTCTCCTGATACCATGTTAAATTTCAAACATACGATGAATCATTCTTCAGTTTGATCCAAAAATTAACTTACATGTTACGATTCAAGATTTAATATATATGTAACACTCTTCTTCAACTAATCTACATGGACAAAAAAAAATCTACGTGAGACAACTTATCAGCTAATTTTTTTATTAACATTGATATTTGGCACCATGCACCAAGAGTAACCATTGTAATTTTACATTATCTCAACTCAATCTAAACATCCCATCATTTCAGTTGACACAATGATAGATGTCAACTACTGTGAACTAAGAAAGTCAACGGAATGCCTACTGAACTTTCAGTAGACACAGACTACACAGATTCATCACCATAGCTCTTGCTCTGGCTAGACTCAACATTTTCTTTGTCCAGTTTTGATTTGGACTGTTTTGGAGACATCTTCTGCAGCTGTGGATTTTGAGAACTCTGCGCATTCAGGTATGTGTAAAATGACATACCAGCAAGTGCTGTGATAGCCCCGCAAATACTGATGGAACCTGGATTTGACCCAAACATTAAAAACCCTCCCAGCAATATGACACAGGTTTTGAACTGCCCAAGTACCACATGAGTGATGGCTGAAGTTGCTCTGTAAGAACAGAATACCAACAGAAATTGTAAGTAACAACAACTAATACAACTCAGAGAATTTCACAAGTGTAGTCTATATATTCTAATGACTTGATGACATTTGACTAGGGAGTACATGAGAGTGCGAAGCTCAAGCTAGGAATATAAAAATTTAATGCGATGGTTAAAACACAACGATAGATCATGATTTTTTCCCAACATAATGAAAGCAGTGTATTTGAATTGGATAGTTAACTGTCATTAGAATATATAGACAAAATTTTAGGAAAATAAACTACTCAGCACTCACCCAAGAGCCAGGGCACCTGACCACTGAAGAAAGAAGCCAAACACGCCAGACAGGAGTATTGCAGCCGTGTTACCGAAGTTCCAGTCAAATGATAGAATGCCAGGAGGATCAAGCCAAGGCATCATAGCAACCAAAATAGCAGAGTAATAGGGGTTGTTTTCCACATTAGCCTGCTCATTGCAACTAACACTGGTACTTGAAATAACAAGATTAAATTTATAGATGACTGAGAGAAAATAAAAGGGAAATCCGTACGCTAAGGCTGTCCAGTTCTCCTGTTTGTTGCATATTGGACCAAAGAATCTTATTG
>QZGG01004209.1:0-16165 GCA_006409495.1 Sedum album
CCGATTCAAAACCCTAAGTCGCAGAAACCTAATCCGGACCTCAACCCTCTCCAATGGACTTCTCAAACTTCAATCTCGCTGCAATGCTCACACCAGAGGAACTAAGGGCTATGGCGAGTGCCATGGAGAAGATGCAACAAGCAAAAATAGCAGCCGAAAACGCTAAAGCCATGGGATCCAAATCTGACGCGCCTCAGATTGTCGCTCCGGCTCCTGAGATGGTTGCTCCTACTGAAGAGCAAATTGATGCAGAAATTGACAAGGTGTCCAATCCATTCAGAATGAGGACAACCAGACTCATAAGGAGACATCAGCGGAAGAAGTAGGTGACATGACTCCGGCGATTCCGGTGGTGGTGAGTCATGGGACAGACTCAACAGACATTCCCGCGACGGCAGAACCCACTGATGAGCCAACATCCAAGACGACACCTGAGATTGGGGATGTGAATGATGAGAAGGTGGCTGATGTGAAGAATATGGGGAACACTGATGAGTTACCAGCCACCACTGAGGACTTAGGGCAAAGGACTATATCAGTAGATGAAGATGACCGGTCGTCAGAGATGAAAGACCCCAAATGCAGGGAAACGGATATCTCAGACCAGTCAAGAGGAGAGTCTGAGCAGGGAATCTCTCTGGGCAGGAGAATCGGCACCAGAAAAAAGGGAAGGAAGTTGCTTCCGGCATACTGCCAAGCAACAAGAGGAAGGCAGAGTCAACTGTCTCTGGTGACCGTAAGGTGAAGGCAAGGAGAGAAGCGGCCAAGGATTTCCCAAAGTCCTCAGACCGATTGTGCCAAGGTATTATTCGTGACATGGCCTTTGATCCCGATTACCTGCTTGATAATGATCTTGGTATTGTTCTGGAATTGATTACCTGTCAAGGATGGGACGAGTTATTCGTTGGACCAGCAATGGTAGATGTTGGACTGGTAAAAGAATTTTATAAATCACTTGAGCTTGTGTCTGGTAGTAATTTGATGACTGTGTGCGTTAAGATTGGCAAGGAGAAGATTAAGTTCACCGAGAAGGACCTTGCATCTATTTTAGGAATTCCGTGTGCGGGGTATGATGAGCTGAACGCAGGAATTCCCATGGATGTGGCTGAGGCGATATAATGAGGTGGTATTGGAAAAGGAGATAACATGCCGGTGGTCTCTAGGGTGCTTCTTGAGTACCTAGCGCTGTGTTTCCTGCCAAGGGGAGGGAAGCATACAGTGCCCACCACCTATGAGGAAGTTCTGTTATGGAAGTTGTTGACTAAGGCACCAGTGAATCTGCCTAAAATTATCCTTCAACTCATGGTGGTCGTCAAGAAATCCGAGTCAAAGAAGCTGCCATACCCCAGACTGGTCAAGATGATTCTCCTGTACTTCAAGGCTTATAACCCGAAGGTTGAGGTTTGCTGCTCCCGCCAACTGAATGAAGGACACATGGGTCGCATCAACTATGCCTGGAGTGAAGGTATTGGTTGGGTGCACAAGTATGAGCTGGCTGAGGAGGAGCTAGAGATGTGGAGAAGGAGACAGTGAAGGAGCCTGTGCCGGTAGTGGACCTGGATGCTGATCAAGAGGATAAGGAGCAAGCTGAGGATACCAGTGCTGTTTCTCAGAGGAAGGAAATTATTAGCTTGCTTCGGTCGTTGAATGACAAGGTGGACCAGCTGATCAGAATGGACAAATCTATTGCTGCTCAGAGCGCCAGTCGCACCTCTTGATCTCTGATGACCAGTCCCTAGGCCCCCCTGTCTTGACCTAGCACATTTTCCTTTTCTTTTTAAACTTTGAACTGAACTTGTCCTGTTTTGCCCGATGTGACGGGTGGTCTTATGTTGAACTGCACTTCTTTTACACCTGCGTATGCCTGACTAATATCTTGGTGTTTGCTTGGCCTTTGTTTTACTAACCCAGATTATGATATTTTTGATAATGACAAAAGGGGGAAGTAGTGGCTGTTATGTGCAGGTACAGGACTCAGTTCACTCAGTTCCTAAGGAACCTTAACAAGAGGACCTAGCGCATGGACTTAGGGGGAATGCTCGGTAGCTTGGTCGGTAATCGAATCTGCACATCACTTGTCTTGTTCTTATTTTTTCAGATTGTTTGTCATCATCAAAAAGGGGGAAATTGTTGAACCCTTGGGGTTTTGATGATGACAAGTGATCAATACTGACTAGTGTATTGAGTGTGCAGAATTGTGCTTCACTGGACTTACTGAACGACTAGTCTGAAGTCGTTGGCAGTTCCTGATATTTCGGACCCAGAAAAATCAGGGAAGTATATCTTGTTGCCAAAAGTGTTTAGATCGATCTTGATGATATTCCAACTGCCTATATTGATTGTGATAATATCCTAGCTGCTTTTTAGAGTTTAGAAAAGAAATATTGAACAAAGATTTCAATAGGTATGATATTTCCTAATCTGATATTGCATGGATTGTAGGACTGATTTGGAAGGTGTGGCTTAGTATAAAAGCCAGCAGCAGGAGCTTCCATCCGTGTGACTTTGTGAGAGAGCTAGAGGAGCGATCGAGACCAAAGCACAAGGAGACGAACAACGGCAGCGAGGAGAGCGAGCTTGGAGCTCGACCGTGGATCATCAATCACTGAGAATTTCTAAACTTTTACTTTTGTTTTACTCACAATCATTTGAACATGTTTGCATTCTCACTCGAGATGAGTGAGTAGTTTCCTTATGATGGGGATTTGATGAATCCCTAATGCTTATGAATAACTTGAACATGATTATCTAATTTATATGAATCAATTCTTGTATGACTATTATGTGTGTTGAATCATACCCGAGCACTACGTCTAGGTATCCTGACAAAACGTCTAGAAGAGTAGGTCGAGTAGTATTTTCTAGGGAAGGACCGGGAGGTGAACTTAGACTATTTTGGAATCAATACAACCATTAGATCGAGTATATTAGCAAAGCGGGAGCAAGCGAGTATATTTGGTGCATGAATGTATTAATAAGCGTATTTGGACAGATTAGTGAAAACACCGGGAGGAATGAAGCTAGTCGAGTAGATGTTTACGTGCGAGAACCAAAATTCGGGAGTGAGGATTCGTATGCTAATGCTACTGAGTCTAAATTCTATAATATAAATCCAACATTCGGGAGTGAGGATTTATATTATAATATAACTATACGTTCTAGATTAAATTGTCATCAAGACGGAAATTCATAACTATAATCTATATCTTGCTCGAGTGAAACCATAAGTATTAGTGGAGGATTCTCATCCTTGTCATAGTTTTTAATATTTGATAACAAAACCTTTTCTTTAAATATTACCTTTAGAATAAATAATATTGCCTTTAGAATAAATAAAACACTTAAGATAGCAAAATCTTCGTGGTTCATGAGTTAGGATGTATGTGGATGAACTCATGAGTTTCAATTTAAAATAGTCAGTAAAATGTAATTTCCTCCATTATTGCGCATTCTCATTGGCTGTCTGCATAATTATAAAATAGTCAGTAATTGATTCACTATGTTTCATCATCAATACCTCAAATTCTCTTTTTAGCCTCAGGAGTTGTGCTTTTTGAACCCGAACATTCCCACTCTTAATCGCTCCTCTCACATTTCAATCCAAATAAATGAACTACTTTTCCATGTAATCTTTATTCTGCAGGTCATTGAATTAGTAACATAGCAGAAGCTTAGTATATACAGTTACAAGTTATGCTCATTCAAAATGATCATGACTTGTAATTTTTGAAAATGATCTGCATTTTGTGACTCTGGTATCACATGACGTGTGTAACAAACCGAATTTTGAAAACAATAATCTTAAATGTAAAGAATCAAGTGAAAATGTATATAGTAATCTCAGTTATTCGTTGATTTCAATCTGACGGTTACAAAAATTGATTTAATATATTTTATTATACACAAGAGTAATCTGATATATCTCAATCCTAATTTTATGGTAACTGAATATTGGCGTTTTGATTTTTCTTACGATTTTGCGAATTAATATTCTTTTGCATTTTGAAATTTAAACATAAGCGAGATACATATTAATTTTAAACTTTATGGTTTGTAGTATAAGAAAATGAATCTTGGATAAGTTAAAGTCTTTAATTTAAACATAAGCGAGATACATATTAATCGTGTTTCATGAACCAAGTAGTTCAAAAATTTGAACTATGTAAAAGAATAAGTTTTTTGTCGAAAACGACCCTTACAATACCACTATTTGGACAAAACCACCCTCTCAAATTTATTTTTGACTTAACTACAAATATTCTGTAAACACGTATTATAGGGTGGTTTTTTGGAATTAACCCTTTAATTTATCAACATGTAAATTCTTATTACCTCTAGTAAATTACTTTTTTTATTTAAACTATAGTCACTTGTTTTCAGATTTTGTTGGGATTTATTTCATATGAATGGTATATTATTTTTGGGTGCATCCGAAAATTCACATTCGATGTGTCTCATAAGATTTCAGCCATAAAGTTTGTTTTATATGAGATTTTTTATTTTGTTGCGTTAGAGGTAGTCATACACGGAAAATAGTATTCCTCATTATGTTGCTCAGATTTCTATTAGATTAAGAATATGATGTCTTATATTGAGATAATTCATCATAAATATTAAGCGAAATTGAATGCTTTAGATCACAAACTCTCATTAGTTATGTTGAACCTTTGGGGTTTTGATGATGACAAGTGATCAATACTAGATATGTCAAAATTACCCATTATCCGTTACCCGCCCTTTATCCGCCCGTTAAAATACCCGTCTATACCCGCCCGTTTAGAGATAAAGGGTAATCATACCCGTTACCCGTTTATACCCGTTTATTATAGGGTCACCCATTACCCGCCCGTTATATTTCATTAGAAAAATTCATCAAGTTCTACTCATAAACTACCATCAATCTACTAAAAAATTAGATACTCATTTTTCGTATTTTACAAATAATAGAATAGTTGATAAAATAAAAATATGTAGTTAAAGGGTAAATGAGTTATTAATGGATAAACGGGTATTTAATGGGTAAACGGGTAAATTAATACCCGTTACCCGTTTATACACGTTATCCTATATACCCGCCCGTTTATACCCGTTTACATAAACGGGTAAATAATACCCGTTACCCGTTTATGCCCGTTACCCTTTATAACCGGGTCATACCCGCTCGTACCCGTCCCATTTGACATATCTAATCAATACTGACTAGTATATTGAGTGTGCAGAATTGTGCTTCACTGGACTTACTGAACGACTAGTCTGAAGTCGTTGGCAGTTCCTGATATTTCGGACCCAGAAAAATCAGGGAAGTATATCTTGTTGCCAAAAGTGTTTAGATCGATCTTGATGATATTCCAACTGCCTATATTGATTGTGATAATATCCTAGCTGCTTTTTAGAGTTTAGAAAAGAAATATTGAACAAAGATTTCAATAGGTATGATATTTCCTAATCTGATATTGCATGGATTGTAGGACTGATTTGGAAGGTGTGGCTTAGTATAAAAGCCAGCAGCAGGAGCTTCCATCCGTGTGACTTTGTGAGAGAGCTAGAGGAGCGATCGAGACCAAAGCACAAGGAGACGAACAACGGCAGCGAGGAGAGCGAGCGTGACCGCGTTTATCACGTTGGTTGAGTGCTTTCAGTGTTAGGCTAGAGACTTCATTAGTCAGTCTAGTTTGAGACGTCTTGCTGCAGAACTTCGACTTAGTTGGTGGCTGAGAATCAAGGGGTGCAGCTTAGAACAGTAGTAAACGAGGAGTTGTACTAGCTGATTCGAGTGTATTCGGTTCGAGGTCATTAATAAAGGTTGAAGTTGAGAATCCTTCCAGTTGCTGCTGGAAGGGGTGGTTTTTCCCAGTTGGGTTTCCACCTAAAATCGTGAGTATTGTTTTTACTTGTGTTTTTTACAGTACTCTTGTTTATTCCGCTGCGACTAGTCGTATCGAGGGACAAGTCGACCCTCACGACTAGAAGTACAAGCTAACCTCGATCCAACAAGTTACAATTATCACAACATCATTAAACCCTAATGAGAGGAAATACTATGCAATTATAATGAATATACTTCAATGACTCTTGTATTAACATGAATTTGAAAAATGTATAACTTATGTATTAACATGCAATTTCATAACACTTTTGGATTTACGTGTCTCCCTTATTTAAAATTCTAGACAGTATCCTGCAAGGAGTGCTATTCAAGGATTGTAAGCACAATTTTTGGGACCAAAATATATATTTTTAGATGGAAGATCATACACAAACAAATGATTTGCTTGTGAGTGTGCTCCAATAATTGTAGTTGTATCTTCAGTTTCACGTAATATGGTCATACAAACATACTTTTTAAAATATTCGCGCCATGTTACAAACGCAATATCAGGTTGAAGAATAAGATCCACACCTCCTTCAAAATGGAATGTAATACTCGGAAGATCGTCATGCCCTTTAGATAGTCTATACTGCCAATAACATAGCTCAAAGTCGTACTTACTTGTTATATTCAATTTCTTAAGAACTCTAACCAAGTATTGCATCATTTTTTCCTTTAAAATTTTAAAACCTGAATCTGGAATATGGCTGTAAGTTGTACCAGTATCAAACATGCACCCACCGTGTTCTCGATTGATTCTATTCAAAAAAATAGATGGGATGTGCAGTCTCTTATTATTTATGCTCATATCTGTTAAGTATAAAATAATTAGTTATATGTATCTATATAAGTAGATGATTATTTGTTGTGATATTAATATTAAAATGAGACAAAATTTACAATACCTTCCAACTTGACATAGTAACTGTTGTCATCTGGATATTGTTGTACTGGAAGGCTATTTAAGTTATGTATTGACGGAGTATCTTGACCGAAAAGAAGAATAGTAGAAGCTCGATTATCTTTGTTGGAATGAAGAGGAGGCAAGCAGTATGCGAATCGACCTTGACTATGTGAGGCTATTTGATTTACAAAAGAACGAGGATCCCAATTCATACCTAATATTCCTACTTCATTCAAGGGCATGTCTACAGAAGCCATTTTATTACGAATACCACATCCTATGACTATTACAACAGTCTTCAAATCTGGTGAACGATTTTGTTTAAAGGTTAAAGTCTCGTGAGCAAGAAGTCCAAAGCTACTTGATCCGTCATCATAATGTGCATTGTACGAGCAATTTGTTCCCAAACATTGATCCTTAATAACAAAGTTCATGATTATTACACGGAAGGGGGTCATAGGTTGTTGACTTGTGATTAGGGTAAGGTAAACCAACTTGGGTAAAGCAACGACCTCCAGGTCTCTTGCAGTCTTCACATTGCAACCAAGTAATAGGACTGCCTGTATCGAACATCACATATATACTCTTATATGAAGGTTGGCTATGAAGAAAATTACCTAAATTTAGTTTTGCTAGGTAACCCGCGAATGTGACGTGTAGCGTAGGACGTACAACCTTCATGTTTCGTATTGTATTGTTGGACGTATTTATTTTGGGACTTTGTCGGTTTTTGGAATTCAAACTTAGCATTTTGATCATTTTTGAATTAGTGATCCCATGCTTATAAAATGGAGAATGTGGAGAGAATGGATGTATAAGATCAATGCTAAAGCAGTTAATTTTTTCAACTAGATAGCCCATCAACTGTAAAATGAAAAAAATATTACGACAAGAAAGAGAAATTCCGCCTTTCATTATTTTTGATAATCTAGAAGTTGAGATGAAGATTGTTTGACGACAAAGATCAAAAAAATATATGTAAAGCAGTAGGTATCAATGTTATATTATCCTTTTTGATTTTCTGTAACTATATATATAGCCGATGACATCAAATGTTATGTTTTTTATATTTTCTTAAATTTTAACACAATTGCATAATCCAAAAAGCTATTAACTCGCATGCTATTCAGCAAACGAAAAATAAATGAAGATATTAAATGTTAATTTTGCAAAACAAAATAAAGTGTTAGTGTTTTGTTGTTTTGACTTGACACGCATTACATTTTGTGCACTTGATACTTACATGGAGCGTTGATTCTCAAGGGAAGTGTTTTTTTAGAATTTTATGATTTCTTTAAATGAATGAGTTTTCTATTTAAAGAGAAACCATACTGGCTTTTGAGATATCGACAATGATTCATTTACTATATTGAGCCGACCCAGAATAATTAAACTAATAATTTGAAGCATTTTTTTTATATTTCAACTCTTATTAATAGTTTAGTATCTACAAATTGTGCCATTTGGCCCATGTCACGCCCAAAATTTGAGTTGTGTTTAGTTGCAAGGTCTTGACTCATTTACTAGCGGGAACGAGAACATGCAAGTATGAAACTCATCTTGAGACGACTTCGTGATGTTATACAACTTTACGAGTTATAGTTTGAGTCTTTTTTGTCATAATGTATGATAGCGATTAGCGACTTATGACTTCACTGATTTGATTATTTTCAAGAATAGTCATGCAATCAATGGTCAAGGAGTTGCTCGTTAAGTTTAACCTATTAGTCATACGACACCACTTTTTATAGTAAGAAGGATCAGAAAATAATATTTTATGATGAGATCCAGCAACACTCTCCGGACCCACGTTCTTTTTTCATTTCTACTGTCAATTTAGTCACATCGTAGTCATGCGTTGAGAGTGCTCTTTTCGATTGATTATTAATTTTTGTTTTTTTATTTAAATTTTATTACTACTTCATCGCTTAATGAATGGATAAACCTCATACTCAAGGTGGATATGCACTCAGAACTTAAATCACCGACCTCTAAGACCCTAGACTGAGTGGGTCACCACTAGATCGGACCTCCTTATGCACAGTGATCAATGTAGAAGCCTACGCCCCACCACTCGAAGACAAATTCAGAACAACAATCTGCAACACCCCTGGAACAGACCTGAAGCAGATCTGAAGCAGTACTCAGTTACACAAGAGGTTTACCCTGGTTTCCTAGCCACACTCTGGGTGGCTAGACAAGTCCAGCAAACAGGAGTTTATTAATGTTTTCAAGGAGGAGGAACAACGGAGATAAACCAGCAAAACCTCTAGCCGGAAACCACCAAGCTTACCGCTCACTCTCTCTCTTACGCTACAGACCCACTGCTGAGACACTCCACAGGACAGCCACGCACACCACAGGAGACTCACTCAAACAGACACTCACTCAATGATTTTCTTATCGTGCCACTTTTTTGTTTTCTCTTTGTAGACTTTCGCGCTTTCGTAGGCATTTAGGCGTATCTCCTCGAGTTCATGTAACTGAAGAATACGGTGTTTCCCTGCAGCTCTAGTATCGAAATTCATCTTCTTGATAGCCTACATGGCTTTGTACTCGATTCTACCGGTAAGTGACAAGCTTTTCCGAAAATAAGTTTGTATGGAGACATACCAATAGGGGTCTTGTAGGCTGTCCTATAAGCCCATAGTGCGTCATCTAGCTTCGACGCCCATTCCTTCCTCGCACCTGAAATAGTCTTTTCTAAAATAGCTTTGATTTCTCTATTTGAAACTTCTACTTGACCACTGGTTTGGGGATGGTAAGGTGTCGAAATCTTGTGATATACTCCATGTTTTCGAAGCATCTTCTCGAGTTGTTTCTCCTTAAAGTGCGTTCCATTGTCACTAATGATAGTTCGAGGTACACCATATCTTGGGAAAATGATCTTCTTGAATAGTCTCTTTACGGACTTGGCATCGCATGTGGGTGTGGCTATGACTTCTATCCACTTAGACACATAGTCAACCGCTACTAGAATATACTTGTTTCCGTAAGATAAAGGAAAGGTCCCATGAAGTCAATTCCCCATACTCAAAAATTTCTACTTCGAGTATACCCTTGAGGCATCTGATCTCTCCTCGAGATGTTTCCTGATCTTTGGCAAGCGTCGCACGATTGAACATATTTATGAGCGTCTTTAAAAATAGTTGGCCAATAGAATCCCGACTGCATTACTCGAGCGGCTGTTTTGGATGTGGATCCGTGTCCTCCCGAGAATGAAGAATGACATTCGCGTAAGATTCTATGTTGATCTTTTTCTGCTACACACGTATGATATTGCCATCGATTCCTAACTTATAAAGATAAGGCTCGTCCAATAGTACGAGTAGCGTCTCGGAGAAATTTCTTCTTTTGTGCATACGTGATCTCCGGTGGTAGTGTTCCACAAACAAGATAGTTCACAAAATCTGCGTACCAAGGGTCTTGTCTTGGAGTTGAGTCTATGGAGAGCAAGTATTCTCCTAGGAATGAATCCTTGATAGGGTCTCCATTTTCTATATCCTCTAAGGTAGTTTCGAGTCTAGATAAATGGTCTGCTACTACGTTCTCGACTCCTTTTGTTTTGATCTCTATGTCGAACTCTTGCAATAAAAGGATCCATCTAATAAGTCTTGGTTTTGCGTCCTTTTTGTTCATCAAATATTTGAATGCTGCGTGATCCGAGTAAACAATGGTCTTTGATCCAACGGGTATGGTCTGAATTTTTCGAATGGTAAACTACCGCTAAAATCTCCTTCTCGGTTGTGGTGTAGTTTTCTTGGGTTGCATCAGGTGCTTGCTCGTGTATTGAATGACATGAAGACGTTTATCAACTCTCTTCCGAGGCATGCTCCAATCGCTCCGTCGTTGCATCGCACATTAGTTCAAACGGGAAATCCCAATTTTGGTGCTCGAACGATCGGGGCGGTTGTAAGTAACTCTTTAACGTCTCGAACGCTTCATGACATTTATCATCGAACACGAACTTAACATCGCTGCGAGAAGATTGTAAGTGGTTTTGCTATCTTCGAGAAGTCTTGATAAATCTTTTGTAGAATCCAGCGTGTTCCGAGAAAGCTTCTAATCCCTCGTACATCCTTAGGCGGTGGAGCTTCTCGATCAGCTCGATCTTGGCTTTGTCGACTTCAATTCCTCGTTTCGAAATTAGGTGTCCGAGCACTATTCTTCTTGAACCATAAAATGACATTTCTCCCAGTTTAGAACTAGGTCCATCTCGATGATCGGTAGAACTTGGATAGGTTCGATAAACAATCGTCAAACGAGTCTCCGTAAACTGAAAAATCATCATAAAAACTTCCATAGTCTTCTCGAGGTACTCGGAGAAAATGGACATCATACACCGTGAAAAGTTTCCGAGCGTTGCATAACGAAAGGCATCCTTCTATACGCAAACGTTCCATATGGACATGTGAACGTGTCTTCTCTTGCTTTCCTCGGGGTGGATAGGTATTTGGAAAAAATCACTATACCCGTCGAGGAAACAAAAGTACCTCGTGCCCGGAAAGTCTTTCTAACATTTGATCCACGAATGGAATAGGGAAATGGTCTTTTTTAGTTGCTTTATTAAGTTTTCTATAATCGACACACATCCTATATCCGGTTACGGTTCTAGTGGGGATTAATTCATCATTTTCATTTTTAACTACGGTTAATCCTCCTTTCTTTGGAACGACGTGGATTGGGCTAACCCAATCTGAATGGGGATCGAGTATATGATTCCTGCATCTCTAAGTTTTGTTATTTCTTTCAGAACAACTTCACCTAATTTGGGATTTAGTCTCCTAAGAAACTCCCTAGATGGTTTTGCGTCATCGCATAAACGAATCCTATGCATGCATACGTCGGGACTAATTCCTTTTAAATCATCTATAGAGTGTCCTATAGCATCTTTATGTGTACGTAAAACATGCATGAGTTTCATAGTTTCATCTTGATTTAGCAAAGCACTTATGATTACGGCGAAAATTTTTCTGAAACTAAAAATTCGTACCTTAGATTTGGTGGAAGAGGTTTCAATTCCTGACCAAATTCATTACCTTTGCTCGAGTTGCTTATGATTGAATGTATGTAAGTTCCTGCTCGGTACTTCTGCTCGGTCAAATTCTGCTCGATTCTGCTCGACGAAAATGACTCGGTCGAGTACTCGGTTTCATCCATGAGATTCGACATATTTTCATCTTTCTTCCTTTCACTTAAGAATGTTAGCGCGGAAATATCAACTATATCACTATTTGAACATTAGCATCAAACAAATCACAATCCAAAGAACAAGTAGGTGCTTTCATCATTTTAGAAAGATAAAATTTTACCTTGTCCTCACCTAGGTCCAACTCGATTGAACCATCGCCACAATTTATCAATGCCTTGACTGTGTTTAAAAATGGTCTTCCCATAATAACAGGAATTTCGGCATAAGGGTTATCATCCATTTCTAACACATAAAAATCCACAGGAACATAGAATTCTCCAATTTTAACAGGCATATCTTCTAACACACCAATTGGTACTCGTTTAGACCTATCAGCTAGTCTAAGAATTAAAGTGGTGCTAGAAAGTTCTCCTATTCCTAATTTTTCATATAAGATAAATGGCATTATGGAAACTCCTGCTCCTAGATCACATAAGGCATCATCAATATCTATATCTCCTACGACGATCGGTATAGTGAATGAACCATAATCTTTTTGTTTCTTAGGCATCTTACGTTGTATTACGGCACTAGAATTAGGTCCTAAGGCAACATGGTCTACATCACATAATTCACGACGATGAGTTATAATATCTTTTAAGAATTTAGCATAGGTGGGCATTTGAGAAATTACCTCTGAAAATGGTAGAGTGATGCTAAGCTTTCCGAGAATTTCAGCAAACTTCTTGAATGCGGCTGTTTCTTTTACCTTCTTTTGTCTGTTTGGGAATGGAAGTGGTGGAACGTAAGGTGGTGGTGCTACGTAAGGCGGCTCACTTTCCTTGTCCGTGGCTTCCTCTTCCTGCTCGGGCTGCTGAGTGTTACTCGGTTCATCTTGCTCGGCTGAATTTGTTGTGCTTTCTTTGGTCTTGGTCCTTCAAGCTCCTTACCACTCTTCAAAGTGATAGCGCTTAAGTCGGCTGAGTTTATTTCGGGTTGAGAAGGAAGTTTTCCGGGATTCCTTGAATGCGTTGAAGCGAGTTGCGCAAACTGTGTCTCAAGCATCTTCTGTTCGGCTTTTCCTTGTTGATTTCCTCGAATATATTCTGAATGTCTTTGCTCTGTTGTGCTTGAGTAGCTATCATCTGAGTCATTAGTTGCGCTAAGGTGGGTTCCTCGGATTTCTTGTCTTCCTTCCTTTGGTTGAAATTTGATTTGTGCTCGGGCATAGTTCTGACTCGAGGCTTGGTTGCTCGGGTAGTCTCCTCTAGCTTGGTCTTGGGTAGTATTGAGACTTACCTGGGTTTGGTTATTGTACCCTTGAGTAGGGTATGGTGGTTTCGAATCTGAGTAGAATCTAGTCTGCCTTTGTTGAGGGGGTACGTAGGATCCTTGTCCTCGAGCTATGTAGCTAACGTCTTCTCCTCCTTTAGGTCCGTAACTTCTTCAGTGTGCTCGCTAACCTCGTAACGTTGATTGTGTTTTCTTCTTATCTAAGTTAAGGTTAGAAAGGGCTTGCACTAAAGAGTTAACGGTTTTTGAAAGGTTATTAAAGTCGGCTTTCGTGACTGAATTCGTACTCGGCTCAAGTTCCTCCTTCTTTAGATGGTTTCGTCTCCACCCCATTGTGGCTGTTCCATGCGAGTTTCTCTATAACCTTGAATCCTTCGCTCGCGGGTAGTCCCATGATGCTTCCTCCGCTTCCTTGATCCATGCGTAATCGCTATTCTCGTCCATTCCATCGTAGAACATCGACAACAATTCCCATTTGTTATATCCATGATGAGGACATTCGCGTTGAAGTCCTTTGAATCGTTCGTACGCTTCATAAAAAGATTCATTGTTGCCTTGCACAAATTTGTTAATTCTATCCCTAATACGTTTTACCTTTGCAGGGGGAAAGTATTGGTTTACGAAAGCTTGGGCTAAGGCGTCCCATGTCTTGAATGTGTTTCGGCTCGTGTCCTTGAAGCCAATCTTTCGCTCCATCGGTTAAAGAAAATGGAAATAGCTTCATGTAAACTATTTCTCTAGGTACTCCTGCAAATTTATACGTACGGCATAATTCAGTAAAATTATTAAGATGAACGTGAGGGTTACCGTATCCGTCGAATGATTCACTCTTGATCATTTGGATGAGTCCTCCTCGAAGTTCAAAGTCATATCCTTCTTCATTGGAATGCGAATGGGAGAATCATAACTTCCAATGGTTGGAGTTATGTATACTCGGCTGGTTGCTCGACCTCAGCCCCTGCTCGAGCTGCTCCTTGCGGTCGAGTTGATTTTCCATATCTGGTCGAGTGATGATTTGTTCTCGGTTTCTTCGGTATTGTCAAGGAAATTCCACGAAGTTGAGGTTAAAGGTCTAGAAGATCTCGAAGAGCTAGAACTTGAATTTGTGACGTCCACTTGCACCTTTTTCTTCGCTTTAGAGTTTGATTGCATTCACCTACAAAAAGATGAATTTTAGTAATAGCTAGAAAAATAAGCAAATGAAAGTTTTTATTTTTATTATTTTTATTTTATATTTATTTACGATTTCGAGTAACTCGAAATCTAGAACTAAAAATTAAACTAGTGAAAGATTTTAAAAACTAAAAACTAAACACCGTTCCCCGGCAACGGCGCCATTTTGACGCGTGCAATTATAGATATAAATATTCCAACACGCAACTCAAAAGAATTTATAGAACTAGGGGTGACCTAGTGTCGAACCCAAGGGAACAGTGGAGTCAAGTTATATTTCAAACTCGATTACTAGTTTTAATTCTTAACTCGATTACTAGCTTTCAATTTAGTTCTTAAGTGTTTTATTTATTTCAAAGGCAATTTTTATTCAAAAGGCAATATTTAAGAAAGGTCAATATAAAGAAAAGGTTTGTTATCAAATATTAAAAACTATGACAAGGATGAGAATCCTCCACTAATACTTATGGTTTCACTCGAACAAGATATATTATAGTTAAATTTCCTTCTTGATGACAATTTAATATAGAACGTATAGTTATATGATAATATAAATCCTCACTCCCGTGTTAGATTTATATTATAGAATTTAGACTGAGTAGCATTAGCATACGAATCCTCACTCCCGTGTTAGATTCGCACGTAAACATCTACTCGACTAGCTTCATTCCCCGGTTTTTCACTAATCTGTCCAAATACGCTTATTAATACATTCATGCACCAAATATACTCGCTGCTCCGCTTTGCTAATATACTCGATCTAATGGTTGTATTGATTCAAAATATCTAAGTTCACCTCCGGTCCTTCCCTAGAAATACTACTCCGACCTACTCTTCTAGATGTTTTGTCAGGACACCTATGAAGATTAAGCTCGGGTATGATTCAACACACAATAGTCATACAAGAATTGATTCATATAAATTAAATAATCATGTTCTAGTTATTCATAAGCATTAGAGATTCATCAAATCCTATCATAAGGAAACTACTCACTCATCTCGAGTGATAATGCAAACATGTTCAAACGATTGTAAGTAAAACGATTGTAAATAAAACAAGAGTAAAGTTTAGAAATTCTCAGTGATTGATGATCCACGGTCGAGCTCCAAGCTGCTGCTATTCTCCTCGTTATCTCGAGTACAAAATCTGGTTGTATAACTTCAATAATTCAACGGTCTCCGAGCTCTCTCGGCTCTTCTTCTTCACTTGGTTTACTCGACTCAATCAATCACTTATAGGGTTTTCGGCCCCCTAGGCAGCAACCTTCTTCGAGTCTCTTGTGATGCTTATATAGTGAAGATCAATCAAAGGGTCGAGTGATGAAAGGTCTTGCTTTAACTCCTATCATAAATGGCCGAGTAAATGGAGAGTTCCTTATCCACTTGTATTAAATCTCGAGTAAGGGAAAGGTCTTCCTTATCTTGTATTAAATCTTGTATTAAATCACTCGAGTTAATGAGATAATCCATACGAAGGGTCTTGGTCACGTGATGACTTGCTCGAGCAGTGTATTTACTCGGTCGAGTAACATGAGTCTTTGCTGTTTTAGCTCGAGTCAAGGTACTTTAGTGCACTCGGTCTAAGAATTGCAGAAATGCTTCCAATTATGTCTGATTTAGGCCGAATTCACGTGCTTTTCCTCATATTTCCATTTATGCTCCTTCGTAAGGTGTAAATCGTGCTTTTGACCTGAAACATCAATCAAAGTATCAAAAGTAATATATTTTACGTTAAATCATATGAAATAAGCATGAAAGTAGGGGCTTAAAATAGACATTTCTAACACTGATCAGA
>QZGG01004210.1:0-16144 GCA_006409495.1 Sedum album
TGATCTTGCATAATCACATCAAATTCAGCAATCATCTCAATAAGTCCTAAAAATTACCATTACAATCATCATAGAGTTTTTCATTGGATCCACGAAAAGCCAAATTATTTTTTGCAAGCCATTTTATAACAGAGACTCTCCTTATTAACACTTGCCTCCATCTCTCTTTTTCTTTTTTTACGTGTTGCAAGTCTTTATCAATTGTTTCGCTTTTCTCAAGGTGACTCTTTAAATCATACCATATTTCCATATTTTTAAAATGTCCAGCACTACGTTCATGTTCCTCGAGTTTGTCACTAAGATGTTTCCAATCTCGTAAACCACAATTAGCAAATGAACCATTAACATGCCGAGATTTAAATAATTTGCAACAAAAACAATATACTCTATCCACACATTTTGAATAAACTAACCATTTTCTATCACTGACTTCTCCATTACTTAGTTTCTTAGAGTAATGTCGATAAGAAAAATGCCTAGAAACATTATCTACTGGAAACACAAGATTTAGTTCTCATTTTGGCCCCGTTTCAACTAATAAATCTCTTGATTTGTTATCAAGATTATCCCAATTTACGGGATCATATATATCTAACAAAGGATTATCTGTAAGAGAGACCATTTGTTTATTCTTCAAATTTTCATTCTCATAGTGTTGTCTACTGTTGAAGGCTCACCCAAATTAATAAAATCATCTACAACCAAATTCTCATGCTCAACATTTTGACAAGAAGTTTCACAATCAGGCACTAAACCTCTTCTAAATTTTCAGAATGACTTGTTTTTTAATACATTTTTCAAGAGCACCTTGGTGAGATTTAACAAGTAGGTCATCTAATTTTCTTTTTTTCCTCTTCTCAGCACCAGTAAAAACTTTTTAGGAGGCATAATATACAAATAAAAAATAAACAATCACAAAACAGAGCAGCACACAAACTAATGAAATAAAATCAACCGATCAATAAAAACTAAAAAATAAATTAGAATGAAATCACCAGGTGGGGTTGGAGCGACAATCAATTGAGATGAAAAGACAAAAATTGCTAGCGTCGAGAGTTGTTGGAGCTTGATGATTGCCGATTTTGATTAGCCGTTTCAATTTTACATCGGCCATGTTTGTGTTTTAATACTATGAGTTAACCTAAACTATTTTGGGCCTTTTCAAATTAAAAAACAATCTGATTTTATTTAAATGTTAATAAGTTAATTTAGGCTTTACTTAAATCAGTCCAATTTTAATTATATAATATCCGCATTTTAATATTCTAATATACATATTAATATGTACTAAACTAGTAAAAACAGTAGGCCCACATATTAAAGTAGGCCCTGGGCAGTGGCCCATGTTGACCCCCTATTGGGCCGGGCCTGTGTACACCCCTAGTGGATGTCAACCCTTTGGAAATACTTTTTTCCTACCCACCACCATGCCTACAACACGAGTCCGTCTTGGGCATTCTGATTTTCTTATTGCCTGAGTCAGTATATCATGCCGCCCTTGAGACTGACATTGTCCAGCAGATGTCTCTTCTTTTAGTCTCCAAAAAAGAATTCATGAGAGTTCTCTGCATGGCTGAAAGAAGATTTTTTATTTTTTAGATTATAGAGATGTCGTTGGTTTTGTGAAGTCGCTCACTGCTAGACCTAAATGCGTTGTTCATTAAATGTTATTCATTTTGTACAGAATCTCAGGGTGAAAGAGTTTTGGTTTAGATTAGCGACGTGACAGTCGTTGTTGACACCATTCATGTGTCTAGTGCTAGGATAATAATCTTGTACATGTCAATATGAAATACTTTGGTGTTATTAAAGACATTTGTCGGCTACTAGATTTTTGGATTCATGTATTTAAGTACAAATGGGTGCATAGTTCAAGTGTTCAAATTGATAAATTCGACATGACATTTGTTGACTTTCGTAGAGAAATATTTTATGTTGGGGACTAAGTAATTAATGTTATCCTTAAACCGTTGGATTGTACTAATGTCATCAATTTTCTTACATCATTTTTCTTACATCAAAACTTATATATGCATGCATGTATTCAAAATATCGAGAGCACCTTAAAGATTATATATATAACGATGCTCCTTGTTTAGAGTTTCAATTTATAAAACTTCAATTAAGTGTTGAAAGTGTAATTTAGTTGTTCTTTAAAAGTTTTGTCATCCGAAAGTTTGTTATGTAATTTTGATTTTAATTAATGTAACAGGTATATAAAAAGTTTTTCAAACAGAACATAACATTTTCTAACATTGTCAAAATAAAATAGAACTATTAAAAATATATACGTAACAATATTTTTGGTAAAACAGGTTGTTGAACATAACTTTGTAATATGCTTTTTTTACGAAGTGGGGTTGGCCTAGTTGTTAGGCACCCAGTCATGGGGTAGGAGTGAAATTCCTGTAATCCCTTTTTAAAAAAAACTTTTTAATATGCTTGATTTATGATAAAGAGTATTTTAACAACATGGCCAACAAAATAGGCGATGTTAAAAACATGGCACGCTAATAGTATAAATATTGTTATAAGTAGTTATGGAAACCCTAACCCCATGTCCAAATTCCAAATCCTGAACATATAACAACAGATTTGAAAGAGTTAATTCTAGATGATCACCTTTATAATAAGTCATTTTCCACAAAAGCACCTATACATTGTATTATTACATTCGAACACCCGTATAACTTTTATCATTCCCAAACAACCACTTATTACTGTTCCGTCAAATATTCCGTTAAATATATTAATTTTGTAATATAATAATAGTATTTTATTACAATACACCACCTCTGTAATAAATGAGTGTCCAATTCACTACCTTTATAATGACTTCGGTTACCATTTAACCACCCCTCCGTTAACTGAGGTGGTTCTTTGATAACGAAAATAATTATAAAGGTGGTCAAATGTACTATTACAATATATAGGTAGTTTTGTGAAAAATGACATATTATAACAGTGGTCATCTGGAATTAACCCTATTTGAAAACAAACACTATGAAATAATTTAGTAGCTTCTAAAATTCGAGTATATTTAATAGCGCCGTAAAATATTAAAAATCATTTTTAAAATAAGCTTAGTATAATTCAATACATTTTTTAAAATTTATTACTTAGTACAAAAATATTGTGACGATTACGAGTGGGACATGAAAGTTTTTAACATTCAATTTGAACAATATGCATAACGATCAGCATTTGGATAATTAGCATTCACTAAATGTGATTGATCATTTGATCCTCAGTTCCTCACTACCTAACTTAGAGATTCATCATATATGAATGACCAAGTAAAGATCAATCAATAAAAAAAAAACGCAAGCAAAATATAAATTTGAAATAACATCGATCAACTTCAATCTTGAAAATCATTGAAATCACATCCGTTTCTTTATTTATCAAATGCTTAAACTAAGAACATAAAAAATCAATAAAAAATATACAACGACGCTTAATGCTGTTAAATAATTCCATATGACAGCGCCTATAAAATAATACCACATAGAAAACGCCTATTCAATAAAACATTGTTACATACCGATATTTTATTTTGAAAAAATAAGTCTTATATTATTACAGTGCCTTTCATACTAAAGCAATGTTGTAAACTTTTTGGGACACTATTGGTTGAATAGATACATGCGGATTAATATCTCAGTCGTTATTTGAATTCAATCCAACAATCATTTAGTACTAAATTTTTAAACAGTATCCTTGAAAAATTAGTATCTCACATGCTATTCAAAAAATTAGTTGAGCCACCCCTTCATTGTTCAGTTATTATTTCCGTTAACCGTTGACTATGTTGACCATCCCTTAATCAATGATTATACATAAATTACTCTAAATAACCCTAATTAAATACAGAATCATAATTAAATAAATAATTCATTAATTCCTTAACTAAATTTAACCTCATCACTTTGTGATATATTTATCTATATAATTATGATTTGGGATAAATTTAGTTTAGGGGTATTAACGATTCATATATATATTTAGGATTTATTTGAATAGGATAAAGATTAAGGAGGACAATCAATCACCTGTGAAACCGTAGGATATGATCTCAACCGTTGATCTCTAATCATCCAACGGATGAGATTTAGAATTAAAAAACCTCCAATACCAACCGCCCCGTGTTTTTTGCAAATCCAACCGCCAATTTTAATAAAAACCAATTTTAATCTCAACCGTCAGATTAATCAAATCAACGGTTGAGATTTTGTCCTACGTCTTACCAATATTTAATGTCTTCCTAGAACTTAACCCTATTTGAATAATTAATTATAATTTTTAAAATTTATAATTATATTTTGCGTTACTTTATTTTAGGAGTAATTTCTGTTTACTGATTAATTTAAATTAAATTTTAATTGAATAATTATTTAGTATTATCTTATAATATAATTTTGATTTGGGGTTGGTATAGTTTATGCTTATTTTAATTCAAAAATTAAATGAATTTTTTGTATGAGTTAATTTATATTAAAGAGTTAATTAAGGTTATATTACCATATAATTAGGAACTAATGAGTACGGAACAGTGATGGGGTGGCTGAACTAAATGAAATTTGAATTGAAGGGTTGTTATTTTAAAAAAGTTGGAGGGGTGGTTTCACTCAAATTGGCCTATTGGACGGTGGTTTTCGGCAAAAAACCCTATATTTTATCCCAATTGTAAGTGTAAAAATATGCTAGAAATTAAATTAATTACCTCGACTGTTATCCATGTAGTCGATGTGGACTGTGAAGACAATCCATTCATAATTTGAATGTTTTGAAAACTCCTAGATTTAAAAACACAAAAAATGTTTAGTGACATATAAAGTATAAAATTAGAATGAAAACTAATAATTTAATATTATACACTTACTATTCAACTAATAGCCGAACATCCGATCGAACCATTCCAGCCATTGAATCTAGCCAATATACCAGATTTTGTCTTTGAAAGATGACACACAATATCCAATGACTCCTTCAAAAACAGGATGAAAAACAACGTTAAGTTAAATCTTTAGATTATCTAAAAACTATCAAATACAAAATTTAGTTGAATACTTACTCTTGTGGATCACAGTATGGTAGAAAATAGCAAAAAATGGATGAGCTATCAGGCATTGTCAACCGATACGTCAAATCGAAACTCTTGTAGTAATGTCTCGAATGCTTGTCGTGGACGATGGTCTAATAAATCCAAATTTGAATCCGAAGCGTCCAAACTCATGGAAAAGATAACTGCAAACGATTTTAATTAAAAATTATATTGAATTTCAAATTAATTTCAGATAATAGTACATGATGAATGAAAGTAATACCTCATATATAGTTCAAGGGCCGTATCTCCAATCTTCTGCAACTGTAAAACTTCAACAATATCATCTTTATACGAGTGAGCCCATACATCATCACCAAAGACTTCACTTGGTATAAAGATTGATAGTGCGACTTCTTGCTGATTTGCACGATGGTAAAGCATTTAACAATGTGTTTCCAAGTGTGCAAACTCAGGTTCATGGATACTTGATTGCATAAATCCAAATTTATAATCATTGTATGCCTGAAAACAAAATATGATGATTGTAAATTAAGGTTTAAAGATATAATTTACATTAATAAAGATAAATGAAGTATAATATATTCACGTACCTTCATGTTGATTTCAACCAGCGACTTAGGCCACGACACAACTGCATTTACCGCATCTCTGACACTGTTCAACTGCGGCAATGGATGCGGGATCGGCTGATCAGGGTCGATTGCATAATGCAATGATGCCCTCACTTCATGATCAACAATGAGGCTATACTGCACTATTCTCCCAGGCAAAACAAGACCATATGCAACCATCGTTCGAGAGCCATCATCAACGAAGAACGCATATTTTAAACCCTTCTACATCAAGTAAATAAAAGTAAATATCAGTTAACAAAATTTGTATTTTATCTAATTTAATAAGTTTAATGTACCTCAGGGATTGTAGAGAAAATATCATCTTCAGGCGATGGGATGTGCTGCTGAGATGAGCTAATATTGACTTCCCTAGGTTGTTGCACGACATTTGTGCTACCTTATGTAGAAGTCGAACCTTTGGGAAATACTTTTTTCCAGCCCACCGCCATCCCGACGCCTCGAGTACGTCCTGGATACTCAGGTTTTCTAATCGCCTGAGTAAGTATATCATTCCGCCCCTGTGAAACGAAATGTCCAGCAGATGCCTCCTCCTCTGTCTCAGCCTACAGAAAGATAAATAAATATTATTACAAGAAATATCCTTCCAAAATATCAACCTATAATTAAATAGACTAAAGAAGACTTACAATTTTTGCAGCAATAGTTTCTTCTGTCTCGTTCACATAATCACCAGTTTTTCTTTTCCTGGCTTTCTTCCATACTTCGTGCCTCACAACTGTAATGGTCTCTACATCACAGTCATCGTACATTCTAGAAGCCTGAAGCTCATCAAATTTCTCCTTTTTCAGGAGTTCTTCAGCACGCATATATCCACCTCGAGAAGTAGCATGATGATACTTGTTGAGGCGTGCTCTTTCGGCAGCTCTCAAGCCCTCCTCTTCAAATTCTTCACTTCTCCTCACAGCCACAAACTCCGCCCACTGATCCGGAGTAATGAACTGATAAACAAGTGTGGGATCCTCTTCGTTCTTCCTACCCTTGATATAATCTTTGTTAAGGATTGTCTTGAAATTTCTCCACGAGATTCTCGCTTGTCTCAGCTCTTGATTCTCGTTTGTCTCAGCTCTTGATTCTCGCTTGTCTCAGCTCAAGATTATCAGAGAACATGAGGTTTTGTAGCAGATTTAACCTTGGAAGGTCAATTATAACTATCAAGACGGAAGGGGAGTTTCCTAGTCTTTTATTCCTTTCGATTGTTTCATTGCTTAGGGACTAAGCTTGGTATTCGTGTGGGGTGGCGTATATTACTTGTGCATGCGCATCATGATAGACTACATCTTAAGTCTTTACTTTCATCTAATTCATGCTTAAATACAAATTGATGGATCTAAACCATGTTTGAAAGTTATTGATGCACTAAAGTTGGCATGAAACACTGAGAATGAATCTGGGACGATTGATATGAGTGTGGGTAATGTGTGCCAATGAAACTGTTTCATCTTTCAATCTATCTAAAGACATCCCTTATATGTACACAATGAGTTTACTGAAAGTACACCATGAATTATTGCATGCACCAATTGAGCGTTGAAATAAAATAGATTTACATCAATGGCCTCAAGGTGACCTTCGTGCTCATATCAAAAATCTCTTGGTAGCTAAATTCATCCTGTCAATCATTCATCTTATTAATAATTCTGAGCAAAGTTTTAAGTGTAGAGTGATAAAAAAAGAGAAAAGGAAAATGATATTACAGATGCCGAGGATTAGGATGAAAAGTTCCTCTTTGAAAGCATCTGTAAAAAGGCCAAAGGCCGAGAGAAAAAAAAGAAAAAAAGAGAAGAAAAGAAAAGAAAACACTCAAAACTCACTGTTCTAGATTTGGGAACGAGTTTATTATTCACTAGCTAATGGACTACACACTTTGGTAGCATTAGTGCGTGAATGACTATTCGAAGTACATGTTGTAAGTCTAGAGAGTGTTCTGAGGTTCAAAAAGGTGAATGTATGTACAAGAGTCTGAAGTGAGTGGCATAATTAACAATTGCGTGCAGCAGACTTACCTGCAATTCAGTTAGTTTGCTCATTAAACTTCTTGGTGGAATGAATGACTGATTGTGATGCCTAATGACTGCTTGTCTTGATTGGAATTTGAGTGAAATTTTCATGCATTATGTGGAACGGCTGCACCTAGAATATTTGATTCCAAAGAAAAAAGATAAAAGGTTGAAAGATGCATATCTAATCCTGGTTGTTGTTTGAGGACAAACAAAAGTTCAGGTCTGGAGTATTTTGATGAGGTTAAATTTGTCATTCATCTAGTACTAAATCTTTAGACAACATCGTTGAAAAATTGATATCTCGCATGCTATTTAAACAAATTTATCATCTTTTCAGGTTCCAGGTAAAGATACAAAAAAATTGAAGTTGTCGAACAAAATTTGAGTTTTTGTCAAAAGGATGGCAGAACGTCGGTACGGTACCGAGGGAACCGAAGGAACCGATCCAAACAATTTAGCCGAAGCTTCTGAGCAACCCAAATTCAACCGAGGGTACCGAGGTTACCGAGCAACCCAAATTCAGCTCACTAATCAAATTATCCTAGGTATGGCACCGAAGAAACCGAGGGTACTGAGCTAGCAAAGCACAAAACACCTCGGTACCTTACCAAGGCAATCGAGGGAACTGAAGCAACACTATAAAATTTTTTATTGAAGACCTTTGGATGGATCGATCGAGTACGGAGAAGACGACAGAGAAAAACAGAGAAAATAGAAAGGAGTGACTCAAGACCTCTTGAAGAACAACAAGGTTGTAATCCCTCTAATATGATAGAATGAAATTGTATTGATTGTCTTTAAAACATTCGAACATTTTATTGCATTCGAAAATAAAAAAGTTTTTAATATGCAGACATTGTAATGCACTTTTTTAAAACTTTTAACGCACTTAAAATATATTTTATTGCATTTTTACAAAATATTGTAATGCATTTTTTTAGAAAAATATATTAATGGACTTTCAATAAATCATTAATTATCAATTATAAAAATTGAATTGACAAGTGAGCCCTCATATTGGTTGATGATAGTAATTACCACATTAATAATGTCATTAATCACATCCATTGAATTGTTTAATCATGTGGTTCATAGTGGTTCCAAGTTTTTATTTTGAATAAGGTTTGTACCGGAACCAAACCCTCATAAAATGAATGTTATATGAGATGAATTGCTATTAGTTTTGTTACGTTTCCTGTATTCGATAATTATATCTGTCAGGTGTTTGATAAAATCTCTCAGTTAGATTAGAAGCTCCACATCATATCGGAAGATAGGTGCTTAGAGTGTACACAAGATTATTTGATTATATTCTCATGACTACGAAAGTAACATGAGTCATATGATGATTGACTATCTATAACTTAGTCCAAACATTTTCTTTTAGTCGTTGCAGTGGAAGTGGTGGTTAAAAGAATGTTTGAGTAGGCTAATAAAACGGAAGGGTGAAGCCTAATTGTATGAATGGTATCTAATACTAATCAAAATTTAGTGTTTGATTTGTGACATAAATGATATTCAGCATTAGCAATATATATCCCGAATGAACCTTAGGTTGGATGCATTGAACAAGTTGCCTAGACCTGAAATCTTTCTGATATAATACAAACCCGTTATATTGGTCACACTTACAAATTAAAAACACCACAAAAATTCATATTTGCTTTAGCCTTTCGGTAACACTAACAAAAATTAATCCTTAACTAGTGTATAAGCTTAGTTTGCTCGGTGGACGATCCGATATACATATCAATTTACAAATTTCTTTGATTGCATTGACAAATACTGCACGTCAGGCACTGCCTATAAAATAATACCACATAGAAAGCGCCTATATAATAAAACATTCTTACATATTGATATTTTCTTTTGAAAAAATAAGTCTTAATTTTTACAGCGCCTTTAATACTAAAGCAATGTTGTAAACTTTTTGAGATACTATTGGTTGAATAGATACACGTGGATTAAACTCTTAGCCGTTATTTGAATTCAATCCAACAATTCTCAACCGTTAACAAAATATTACGAAAATTTTGTTTCCTCCTACAAACCACCGTTATAGTTTCATAATTCATCAACAGTCTTACGCACGTATTCTTCTCTTCTCCATGTACCAACCTCTCACTCCGAGTAAATCTCATCTCTAACTTCTCTCATTCAATTTAATATGTTGTATGTAATTATTAACATAATTTTTTTATTTTACATATGATTTCCATATGTTTGAATGACGGCATGAGGGACATGAGTCGCAAATGTCAAAAATCCACACCATGAAGTTTTAGAAAGCTTGTTTGAAAATATTTTTGTACTTTTGATAGTACTTTTGAACATGATTTGATTTTAATTATAATAATATTCATTAATAATGTTGTTTTAAATTGATTTTTATAAAAAAATGCGTTAATAAAAGGGTTAATTGTAGATGAATACATATATAATAGGTCATATTCCATGGAACCACTTGTATATTGCAATAGTGCATTCGACCACCTTTATAATTATCCACTTTACTAAATAAGGTTAAATGGTAAATAGAAGTGGTGAAGTGAAAACTCATTTATTACATTGATGGTGTATTGTAATAAATATTATTAATATATTAAAAAGTAAATATATTTAATGAAATTTTAACGTAACGGTAATAGGTGATTGTTTGGTAATGGCAAACGTTATACAGATGTTCTCGAATGCAATATTACAATATGAAAGTGGTTCTGCAGAATATGACATATTAAATAGGTGGTCATCTATAATTAACCTTAATAAACTATATAACAGTGTTTTTCACATAAAAACGATGTTGTAAAAGGCAATTGACAAGGTCCATATAAAAAGGCGTTGTAAAATGTGAGAAAAATAAGATAAAAATCATATATGTTAAGTGATGTTATACAACAAAACATTAACAAAGCTTATATAAATAAACGTAAAAATTTAGGTTCTTAAGTAAAAAATAATATAAATATATAAAAATGCCTTTATATAGAAACGTTGTTAAATATTTAACTGCACTTAAATATAAATTCTGTGAAATATTGAAATTTTGTTCAAAATTGATGTTAAATTTAATATATTAGAGCGCCTTTAGCAAAGACGACGATAAACTTCAACATTATTCAACAATGCATGTTCTTATTAGGCGATGTTTAAACATGTATATATCACAGCGCTTTGTGAGAAAATGATTTTTTTTATCTTCAAGTATATAACAATGATTATGTAAAAAGCGTCAATAAATGTGTATATAATATAGCGATTTTTGAATAGTATATTATCTTCCTATTAATAAAACGCAAGGAGTGGAATTGACGTTTTCATTTGAAGCCACAATTTACATCCAAATAATACTCTTCAACATTTTACTAATTACCAAAACATGCCCTTACCTATACTATCTTATAATATGAAAATATTTATATGCACATATAAATGTACCCCAATTACTAGTTTATTTATTAGGGTCGACAATGGGCCGGGTAGGGTTACCCTACCCTTATTTAGAGTGGGTCGGTCAATATACGATCAATTTTGAGACATCCGTTTGATATATTTAGGGTAGGAGTCGAGTAGGACATAGTAAATTTTAAAAGTCTTAGTGTTTTAGACGGGCAGGGTATTATTAGGATACAAAAGAGTAGAGTATGATAAACTCTAATTTAAACAGATTGAGTTTACCTTTTAATGACCTAAAACAATTTATATTCAAAAATTACATGTCTTGTTAGTTCAAAATATGTTTATTAATCTTAAATCTAGCGGATGTCGTGCTCAATTAGTGTTTTACAATTAGATGTATCGGGTGAACTTAAGTATATTTCGGGTGAGTATAAAAAGTGTATGCACGGGAAGGGTTCAGGGGTAAGGTAGGGTTTTTACTGTGTACCCATATCCTACCCACGAATTGCGAGCAAAGTCAAATTAGGGTCAAGAATCAGGTAGATTAGAATATAAGTTCGAATCAAGATAGAGTAATTCTAAAGGTAAATGTGTTCCAGGATAAGATGGAGAGAGCCTTCTTGAGAGATTGCGTGTTAGCCGTACGTTGAATTCGTAAATCTATCAATCTTGTTAATTCTTAACCGCATGCACAATCACAATCAAGCGGAAAGTAAAGTGAAATTGTTAGATCCATAAATGCAGCAGAATAATCTGAACCGGATCTTAATCATATAAGTGACACTAAGCATAACAACATAATTGAATTACATATCTGAATCCATTGATGAACTTGAACTGACACTAGTACAGATTATATTTTCAACAGCGCTTGTTATTAAGCGCTGTAAAACAAATTCGATTATTAACAGCGCTTTAAACTGAAAGCGCTGTAATAAATATATTTAAAACAGCGCTTATAAAGAAAACGCTGTATAAATTTTACAACAACGCTTTTATAATTAAGCGCTGTCCTAAATACAATTTACAACAGCGCTCATTTGGATAAGCGCTGTTAATAATACAAATTAAAACGGGGCGTTTAACTAGTAGCGATGTGTGTTATTTACAACAGCGCTTAACAGATAAGCGCTGTTGTAAATACATTTATTACAGCGTTTTTCCTAAAAAGCGCCGTCTTAAATACAATTTACAACAGCGCTTATTTGGAAAAGCGCTGTTAATAATACAAATTAAAAGGGGGCGTTTAACTAGTAGCGATGTGTGTTATTTACAACAGCGCTTATCTTTTAAGCGCTGTTGTAAATATATTTATTACAGCGTTTTTCCTAAAAAGCGCTGTCTTAAATATGTTTACTACAGCGCTTTTAATAAAAAGCGCTGTTATATATTGTTTTAACCCTAGTAATTTTACGACTTCGAAGTTTTACTTACACTCAGATCCCGCTTTACTGCCGTCGTCAAATCTCTCCGTCCTAGCTCCGAATTTCCGACTTAGCTAAGTTTCAAACCCTAAACTCACTTTAGCTCCGACTTAGCTTTTCCATTTTAGCTCCGTTCACTTCAAGGCTGTCGTCCAAACTTGCTCCGTACCCTAAACGAACGGTAATCCTCTTCTCATCTCTGTTTCAAAATTCCATCTTAGCTACGTTTTAATGTTTGTGTAATTTGTTTTCTGTTGTATTAATCTACTTGTATACTGTTGTTTTGTGTTTGATCATGTATAATTTTGTTTAATATGTAGAAATGGAGAATTTGCATATCACAAATGATAACGGTAATAACGCGGGAGAGTGTTCCGCGCCATCTAAGAGAGGCAAGAGGGGGCCTACATATTTGACCAAATTTTGTAAGGAGAGAAGTGCATCAAATACTTTATCCTCGATTGGATTTCAAGTTAAAGTTGTTCCTCGATCAGAGTTGCATGACGCCCATTTCTACGTGTTGCGGCAGGTTGATGAGATCGAGCCCTTTGTAGAACGTCATTTGCAATTGATAAGGTCATCTAATCAGGGAAAATCTGAAAAGTTGATCCAAAAAAAGCATTCAGAAGAGTTTGCTTCTTGGTTGAAAGACGACGTTTTAAGTTCAAATGTGCCTGATTTTGTGAAGTCTCTTGGTGTTGGGCCTAGTTGCGCCGTTCATTCCTATAGAGGATATGATTTAAATGGTTATTCTTTTTACACAAAAGATCAAGATGAAAGAAGTTCAGTTCAGAATAGTGGCGTGACAATTGTTGCCGATACAATTCATGTGTCTAGTGCCAAAGATAAGAACCCTGTAAATACCGGTGTGAATTATTATGGTGTTATTGAAGACATATGGGAAATAGACTACGTAGAAGTTCGGATACCTGTTTTCAAGTGCAAATGGGTGCATAGTTCGAATGTTCGTATTGATGAATTTGGTATGACATTTGTTGACTTTCGTAGAGAAGGATACAAAGACGAGCCTTTCATCATGGCTGAGCAAGCTAAACAAGTATTTTACGTCAAGGATCCCACAAATGAGCATAAATATATTGTCGTTCATGGAAAACAACATATTTTCTTCGAAGATGGTATGGATACAAATGATTACTCTGAAGATAGTGCAGCGGTTTGTAGCACCATTCCAAACAATTTCGAAGACGTTGGTGAATTTCAACAGAGAAGGGATGATCACAATGAAGGCATATGGATTGAAAAACAATGTAAGAATTCCGAATATTTTTCAAAACATTAATATATTTGTGAAGTTGTGTTTAGATTTATATATCATTTAATTTACTTATTTTGCTTGGTGTTTTTATACAGGATTTTAGTGATGAGCACGCTATATAAAGGATATGTAATCAAACTTTTTTTATGATTTGGAATTAAGCAGGTAATTAATGTGTTGAAAATTCTTACTTTATAAAATTTAAATTATTTTATTTTTTTATCGTGTATATTGTGTCCTTATGTTTAATTTTTCATGCAGCTGGTATTCGGGCGAGATAATATGGATTGGTGAAGATTCAAAATTATTAGATGATGTTTTAATAGAGCTTTTGTTTATTGTAATTTAAGTAATTATCAATGATGAAAGTGTGTTTATTAATAAAAAAACTGCTCTGTTTTAATAAAAATACTGCTCTGTTTTACATATTACAGCGCTTTAATAAAGAACCGCTTTGGTATATATCATGTCAAATAAAATATAAATAGCGAGTTCATCGTTTAACAGCGCTTATAATAAACAGCGCTGTTAAAACTAATTTACCACAGCGCCTTAGGATAAAAGCGCTGTTGTAATTAGGGTTCTAAACCCTAAACCCCGAACCCTAACCCTCAATCCAAACCCTAATTATAACAGCGTTTAAACACATAAGCGCTGTAATATATATTTAAAATAATAATAAAATAATTTGTTTTAACAGCGTTTAAAAATTAATAAACGCTGTAAATTATATATTACAGCGCTTATGTTACATATAAGCGCTGTAAAAGATATATTTTCAGTATTTTCAAGTTTTAAAAATCAGGTAATATATTTTTTAGGTTTTTGTTATCTTAAGAATTTAAAAACTCAATTAGTAACATTCTATTAATTAAAATATCATGAGAACATTAATAAGCATTTGAAATCATTGGCATTTGAATATTTGTACTGTGTCTCTTTACTAAGCAATAAGTTGAACATTGTACATTTTGATCAACTAAACTTTTCACTAATAAAAACACAACAGAAATGCAAATGATTTTTTTTTAAGTAAATGAGTTATAAGCTTCATTTATCAAACTTCCAACTAAATTTGTTTCATAATAATCAATGAATTCTGAAGAAAAAACAAAACAAATAAATACTATTTATAACAGCGCTTATAACTAAAAGCGCTGTTGTAAATAAAATACCACAGCGCTTATTATTATAAGCGCTGTAATAAATGTCTCAGTAATTCGATTTCCTTAATTAAAAAATATTTATTTATATTTTACAGCGCTTTTATATTTGAAGCGCTGTTGAATATGTTAAATTACCTGATTGGTCGAAACAGTTTCGCGCAGATTTTAATCCCAATCGTTGTTTAAATGAATCTAACGGTCCATATTCAATATTAAAAATTCAGAATTTTAAGTCACCCGCACAAATTTCCCGCTATAGTCTTTCTATATATATCCAAATATGCAACAAAATTTACATTGAAATTTTCTTTCAAACATACTATTGTTCTTGTCGGATGTTTTAATTTACAGTCCAAAAAGCTTTGTTTCGCATAAACTTCCCGTTTCAAGTAAGGAATCCCACTCTTATTTCTTACACTTTTGTGTTTTATATTTTTCGTTAAACTTTTTTGTTCTTTGTTTGATATTAACTCTATTCTATTCTTCAATATATTTTTTGTAGATTTGTTGTATGATATATGTCGAGGACGATGAGCCAATTCAAGACGAGCAATGAGACGAGCAAATTCAGTACAAAGGCCATAGTTTTGTCCATAATATTTATTTGCTAATGCTTGTAAAAAAGAATGTTAAATTGTGTTTCCATTTCATTGTAAAAGTACGATTTAAATAAAAATAAAGAAAATTATAATCAAAACTGATTCCCTTTAAAGCGGTTATTAATATTATTAACTTTCCAAAACTGTCTTCTCAAATCTCCGTAAATAATAAATCTTAATGCGCTTAATTAAATTTTTTTATAATTCAAATCTTATATTTAACAGCGCTTAATTATAAAAACGCTGTAAAATTAGTAACATTTAACAGCGCTCTATATATAGAGCGCTGTAATGTTTACATTTTTTACAGCGCTTTTTATAAAACGCTGTAATATTTTATATTCGAATTATTAAATTTTCAAATTAAAAAACTAATAACTATTTTACAGCGCTTAAATAAAAACGCTGTGTAATAAATATAAACGGCCTCGTTTTTGGTTTTACGCTTGGTTGTGAGTATTATATTTAACAGCGCTTTATATTTAAACGCTGTAAAAATAATAAAACAGCGCTTGTTCTTTTTTTTAACAGCGCTTCATGAAGCGCTGTTGAAACGAGTGCTGTTGTAAATCACAAT
>QZGG01004211.1:0-15994 GCA_006409495.1 Sedum album
CCGCCGTGTGTCACTGGTTGTGTAACTTGGGAGATAGTCAATTGGAGGATGTGATTTGCTGTGTGGTCGTTACAAAGTTGTCCAGAGAAAATATCTTTCTTTTTCTCATTTCTTTTATTTTGTGAGCATAAAAAGTCTAGTTTTATAGATTCCATAGTTCTCATCACAACGTATTTTTTTATTCATTATCAATAAGCATGATGTATCAGAAAAAAAACATGCATGTTTCTTCTGCTCAAGTGAAAGTAAAAATAAGACAGTAAGTCTCAATTGCTAGAATAGTGAAAACACCGCCTAGTGTTTCAAATGCTTAGATATCTGTGTCATGCTGGTGAGACACAGAGTTGTGATCGTGAATAAGATGAACTGTAAGTTAAAATAAGACCCAGAAATTTGTTAACCCTGTTCGGCTCCCGAAGGCTTAGTCAGGGGGATTATCCCAATCCCGTGGAAAGATTCACTAGTAAAAGATCGATTACACAGAATGTTACCGAACTCCCTTCAAAACAATTCCTATCAATACACCGCTAGTGTCCGAGCTCCCCTCGGATCCACTCAATCAAACTCCCGTCTGATTCTTCAACCGTGCAAACCTCCCGTCTGTCTAGTTGGTAGATCTACGACCTCCCGTCGTGATTCAGATCGACTCCCGTCGTCTGTGTAAGCTTACGACCTCCCGTCTGTGTCTGGATCTGGATGACCTCCTGTCACCTCTCTATATCTAGACGACCTCGTCGTGTCCTGTGTCAGAACGACCTCCTGTCGTAATTCTGATTGACCTCCCGTCAATCACTCTAATTTTCTTTGTGTTTGGTGTGGGTATCTTTTTAGCTCAGTCGAGGTAATAATAATGTCTGATATGCTTTCCTTTTATAATCTCTTCTTCATTAATTTGCCAATTAATGATACTTCAATTTCCAAAACGGTCATCTTCATAAGTTGCAATTAATCTTCCTCAAATCCCTCTGGCTCCTGCCTTTTAAGGCATGTAATAATTGGTAAAGATTCCCGTATTTAATATATCCGGAAGTTTCGCATGGACATTTATGACAATGCATACTCTTCTTCGTCAGGCCGTGATCCAGAATTCTGAGGCTCACTTTACAAAAATTTGCCACTGCCATATGGAGCTCACAAATAGTATTGTGACAATTAGACAATCACCTCTAATAAATTTGTATGAAATAGTGTAATCATATTCAAATTGCACTTTTAAAATATATTCAAGTTCGGTCCAGAAGTTCGGTAGTCTTTGAATTTTTTTAGATCCTAACTAGTTGTTTTCTAATTAAATTAAAATATTGGGACTCAATCGGCAAATCTCCAAATTACATCCTTCAATAAGCAATCAGCATCTCCGGTATCTGCAGCGGAAGAGGTGGTGCCGGTTGCGTCAGATCCGGTAAAGGATGCGGCGGATTTGCTGGAAATTAGGGTTGGTAGGATAGTGAAAGCTTGGAGACATGAAGAGGCGGAGTCGTTGTATGTGGAGGAGGTTGATGTTGGTGAAGTTGACGGTTGAGAGGTGACGGTTGAGGGAGAAACCGTCAAACTCATCTCCCGGATTCTTAATAGGGAGATATTCAAGTTCGGTAGTCTCTGAATTTTTTTAGACCCTAACTAGTTGTTTTCTAATTAAATTAAAATATTGGGACTTAAAAGAATCAAACTCTCGTCTTCTTAAATTCACCACGCTACCAACATATTCAACCAAAGTAAACTAGTCTTCTCTCTTCACTCTTCCGTTTCCATTTCTTTTTCTTCTTCTTCTTTCGATCACCACTCCGGGGTGGAGGTGAGGTTCATCTCCTTCATTGGATGATGAATCCCTCTACCTCTACCCCAAAGAATCTTTGAATTGGTTGAGCCACCACCTCCTCCTCCCATCATCAATCATCGCCGCCGCTACTTTAATCGTCCGATCAGGTTGCATGCATGTGGCTGATTGTCATCACCGTCGCCGCCTCCTATCTCCATGGTCATATGCATGTGACGGATCAGCCTTTATTTTGTTAATCTTCCTAGATGTATGTCATGTATATAAATAATGGACATGTAATAGTTTTGTTGTGATTTATGGTCATTATGTATGCTTGTTATGCCGTTTTAGGCTCCGAGGGCCGAACTAGTGGGAGTCGATGGTGAAGGTGTCGCCAGTGGCCTGCTCGATCAACTATATTTAGAGATGACTCAGTGTTGTTGTTGTCTCAAATTTGTATCATCGTTTGTATTTCATTTTTTGTTATTCATGATCAAACATTCGAATGTACTCGTGATCGAATGTATTCATGATCTGATGTACTCATGATTAAATGAAAGGGCTAATTACAGATGACCACCTGTATAATAGGTCATATTTCACCCTACCATCTTTATTAATTAAATTTGCATTCAACCACCTTATAAACATCGCCGTTATCAAATAGCCACCTATGCTAACGGAGAGGTGATTAAATGGTAACGGAATCAATTATAGAGGTGGTGAAGTGAAAATTCATTTAATATATAGGTGGTGAAGTGAAAATTCATTTAATATATAGGTGGTGTATAGTGATGAAAATATTATTATTATATTAAAAAAGTTATATATTTAACGGAATCTTTGACGGAACAGTGACATGTGGTTATTTGGTAACGGCAAACGTTATACAGGTGGTTGAATACAATATAAGGGTGGTGGAGTGAAATATGGCTTTTTATACAGGTGGTCATCTGTAATTAACCCAAAATGAAATATACCCGCTTTTGACCCCCCAAAAAATCTAAGAAAGCGACACATTCAAAGTTTAAATTTTAGGCCCCTTAGATAGGGTGAGCCATAGAACATTGCCCTCTCCTTGGACGAACATGTTATTATCTCTTTTTTTTCGATAGTAGTTACATTGGGTGCAATTCATAGAGATCTCATACATGATATTTATTCTAATCATTTGAAGCTCAGGTCACAACAACGGACATCCAACCCATAATCGACAAGCAAGCACGCATGTCTCTTCCGCTCATATGATCAATGACGCGATTCAACTCCACGTCCATGGACGATAACGAGGAAGACAAACCTCCAAAACAACAGAAAGAAGGGCGAAGAGCCTCCACACATGGGTGGAGGGGGCAAAGAGACGTCCATGCACGAGGCAAGAGGTGGGCAACAAGCCTCCCACAAGGGAGGAGCACTTCTCACAAAATGTGAGAAATGATGCGTCTAGGGCGACTCGAACGCTCTTAGTTGTTAGACCAAGACATTTTATTATCTTGAATCTAAGATTTTTCTGATAATTCAATTTTCTTTCACATTTAGTCTCAAATAGTAACTTTTCTTTGTTTAATTTATGATAAAAATTTCTTTTTTCAAGAAGATATTATTATAGATTTGAAAGAATTTCTTTGTTTAATTTAAGATAAAAATTTCTTTTTTCAAGAAGATATTATTATAGATTTAAAAGAAGTATTACACACATTATTTAATAAGTAATTTATTATTTGTAAGATAAGAGGACGTAATCTTAGCTGTTGATTTGATTAATCAGACGGTTGAGATTAAAGTTAGTTTTTATTTAAAATAGGCAGTTGAATTTGTAAAAAATCCGAACAATTGGAATTGACGGTTATTTTTTGTTTAAATCTTGTCCGTTAGATTATTAAAAATCAACAAATCGGATGATGTCCTACGTATTTACATAAAATTTTGTGTCTCACTTACAACTTGCACGTACATGATTCTCTGCCCAAATTGCATCTTTGAACACGTCCATCTAATTTTTTTAATTGTTTTACATATATTGGAGCAAACTTTGATGCGTGACACTTGACATTTTTTCATTCGGTGACTTAACCAGTTTGGGTTAATCATGAGTAAGGATTCACAAGATTATATGAGTAAGGATCAGGTAAATCGAACATCTTAGATGTAACATAAAATGTAATCCAAACCATCCGATTCAAGTAAATGAATAGTTATGATTTAAAACAAATTTGTAAATATAATTATTATTTAATCATTAAAATATAATAAATATAAACAAAAGGGCAAATCAGTCTCAAAAGATTCAGAAGATTTAATTTGTTTTCTAGATATTAGGTATAGAGGTGAATCAATCTAAATCTCGGAGCGTATTTACTATCCAAATCGAATTCGTCCCTCAACCAAGAGCGCAATTCGACTTTGCCTTTCTCGAATATAAACGGAGGTACACTATAATCTATGGCACGCTTTTTTACCATCGTTTGTTATTTTTGGATTTCATTGAAAATCGTCGTAATTCATTCAAATATCTAAACAACATGGTAGCATGCATGGTGAATTTTTATAATTTACATCACCTAGCATGTTGAATGTTATAATTAATGAACCAAATGATATCAAATAAAGAATCATGCTTGTGTTTTCAATGTTCCAGTGCGCATAAGGTAATAAAAGAAGTGTACAAGATGCCTATGTTGGAAACGATCAACTAGCTTTCGGCTTATGTAAATAACAAATTTAGAGGTTGTATCCTGTGGATCCATCCAATTTGGTGGACTCGTGGATACCCTCTTACATCCGTTGATTGCATTTTTTGGATGCACCAGATTGCGCCACGTATGTGCAATTGTCATATGCACATCACGTGTGCATCACGTGCAAAACACGTGCAAGTCACGTGCTTCATTAATTCGTTGGCACAATCTGGTGCGTCCAAAAAATGCAATCAACGGGTGCAAGAGGGGATCCACGAGTTCACCAAATTGAGAGGATCCACATGATACATTTCCAACATATTTATTTGAAACAATGCTTATTATAAGTTGGTCCATGATTTGATGTAAATCGGTTCATGAACCATTTAATACCAAATGTTGAACCAGACAATTTCTTATTGTATTATTTATTAATACAAGACACTACATACTGAACCAAAAACATATTTATTTGAAATACTGCTCTATTTTAAGTTGGTTCATGATTTGATGTAAATCAGTTCATGAACCATTTGGTACCAAATGCTGAACCAGACAATTTTATTGTATTATTTATTAATACAAGACACTGGATATTAAAGAAAAAACATATTTATTTGAAATATCTATACTAAGTTCGTTCATATTTTGAGGTTAATCGGTTCGTGAATCATTTGGTATCAAATGCTGAACCGAACATAATAAATGTTATGATTCCGAATTTATATAGGTTTGGTTCCGAATTTCTATAGGTTTGGTTCATGAACCAAACGTAAATATTCGAAACCAACGTAAAAATATTGAAAACGGTACAAAATATGTAACATGCATACTAACTTCATAAAGTTAAATCACATCTCGTTGTTCAAAAACTCTTCCATCCAGTTGAATATAAACATAAAAACAGCTCACTAATAATGAAAACAATCGAAAAAGTAGCTATGAATTTTATCAAAAGTTCATCAAATCGAAAAATAAATATCACGGTTACCAAAAAATGAGGAGATGATAATTGTTCATAAAATCGAATAATAGAAATCATTGATCAGTTACCCAAAAAATGAGGGGATGATAATTATTGCGATATATTTTGAATAGATTCGATATGCCGAATTCCTAATATACCCCTTACTTATTTAAATTTACTATATTAGACGATTAAATGAGCAGCAAACTCGGATTCGGCAAGAATCTCATTTTTGGGTAGTACAAAGAGGGAATTGGCCCAAAAATTGGATAGGGGTCAAGACGCTGTCTGTACATTAAATTTTTTTTTTTTGGAATAAAAGGTAGCTTTATTCCGATATATAAAAGGATCCAGCACCACACCCAGAACACTGCCAACAGACACATAACAAACTGGGGGGATGGCACCCATCCCAGCTCAACCCAAAACATTACACACACAACTCAACCGGACAAACAGGACATGTACAAAAACGAGACAAGTACAAAATGTCTACAGCACAGGGTACGCTGAAACATTAGAACAAACCACAGCCAGCTTCTTATCCGGGAAGCACCTAATCAGAGCAACCTCACAAGACTTCCTGACAACCAAGCTTAAGTTCTTCACCTCATTCTTGAAAATCCTGCTATTCCTCTCCACCCATAACGAATCTGTACATTAAATTATTTAAATCGAACGGTCATGATTACGTTTTATTTTATAACCTATCTAGTTCGCTTTATTTGATCATTTACCAACATTCTCACGGTTACATAAGTTTTAAAATAGCTACCTTGTGCATATGGGACCCGACCGAATTATTTTAATCCGTACCGAAATCGACCCAGAACCCATAATAATACTATGACTTAACGATCGATCCAATCCAATACTGATCCGGTCTTGGATCGACCAAAAAGAGTTTGGTTCGATTTGTGCATCTCTAATCACAACTAAATCGACGTTAGACGACGACTGCAATCCTTCGATGAACCTGTCTATCTTCGAGATCAGTTCAACAACCTGTCAGCCAAGTTATATCGCAATTCACAAATTACATTTCTTTCCATAGTTCTCATGTGAGCATTACCTAGAAAATACCATATGAAAAGAGAAGGTGCAGAATCATAGAATCATCAATCATGGTGCCAAGAAAACACTACAATATTATTTTTTGGTAAAATTCATCACTGATAACATATCACACATTAGATTGTCACATGGTTTCTTGAATCATGTTTCACTTTAAGCTTAATGATTACTTAACTTGTAAACAATATGATTCATGAAACTTATAGTTCTTAAAGATGAACTTTGCATCAATTTAAGCATGTCCCTTTACTATAATTCATGTCCCATTGTTCATGAACCATATAGTTCAAAAGGACAACCATGTAATAATTCGTGCGTGCTAATAACATCATGAACCCAAAATAAAGTAAATGAGTAAAGATCAGGTGAAAAGTAACATCCTGTTGTAAAATGCAAACAGATCTTGACCATTAAATATTGTAGATGTGACGGCTATTAATTTGGGGTCAATCTGTAAATATTGAATTTAATGTTTACAATCCACAGAGGGGTAAATTAGTCACGAAATTGTCAAAAATCAAGCGGTTTTGAGATCCCTAAAATCAAGGTTTTAGGAAAAATTCAATTTCGATTCAATTTGAGCATTGATTTCGCAAATCGGCGAAACCAAAAACCCAGCTCTGAGACGATTTGTGAATCGACCACCCCAGACCATCATCGGCTCACTCTTGGTCGACGATTTTGAAACCCTACGCTGCTTTTGGAAACCTCAGGTAAGTAATGTCGGATTCGTGTATCGATTAGCTACATGCCGTGTAGATATATGAAGTCTTCTATATTTACAGGTCGCGACACCCCTGTGAGAATGATTCCAAAAAGATTTGGGAAGAAATATGGTAAGTCGCTTACTGTTTCAATGTATTACATTCGTTTATGCATGATTCAGTAAATGACCCCATATGATTCTCGAATCATATTGTAACAAATCATGAATCTTGCATAGAATCATATTTCAGATTCTGTCGCATAAATGTTTTGCGAATAAATTATTGTCACACGCTGGTTACTGATTGTTTTTTATGTGTTGCAACAGAACATGGGAGCAAGAGTAGAAGGGTGAGACATATTTTGATGAAAAAATGAATTAAAAGTGCCTATGATTCATCATTTGCTATTATATGATTCATCAGTCCTTATAAATACAGTTACCTATAATATGGAACCCATGATTCATTATTTGCTATATTATGATTCACGAATCAAATGTGTACAATGTATGGATCATACGAACAAATATATTATTAATACGAAAACAGACCATTGTGATACGAAAACCTGAAATAAATCTATCGAAACATTAATGTATACAAAAATAGATAACCAACTAAACTTTCCAGTTATAAGACATTTATGATTCATGATTTGCTGTAACATGATTCATGAATCAAATAAAGACAAATAATGAACTTACACTAAAACTATTATGATTACATAACATACGACGAATGCAGTGACTCTCAAGTTCTCAAAAATTTAAATGGATATCAAATGAGCCCAACTCTTGTATCAAGTATTAAACCATAAAAATGACGAATCATGCTATTCCAAAAAAACCAAAAATAAAGATTAGCCTTCCGTTTGGATATGGAAAAAATGGAATGAAATTTCAAGGTAAAATGTAAAAGAAAGCAATTTTTCCATGGAAAATTGGGAGGAAAAGTTTACATTATTTCTTTTATTATTATTTTCTTTTCCTTGATAAGACCAAAACATCCAAATATTTTACTTTAAATTTTTCATCAAAAAATAATTCCTCCAATATTCCATGCAACCAAACAGAGTTGATTAATTTGCAAAATCAAAAAAATTTAAGTTCTAGGAGGACATTACATATTTGTCAATATTCAGTTACCAAAATATTAGGAATGAAAATATATAAGTTTAAATCTTCAAAAGTTTAAGTTCTAGGAGGATATTACATATTTGTGAGACGGGAGGACAAATCTACACCGTTGATTTTATGAATCTGGCGGTTGAGATTAAATTTGAGTTTTGATTAAATTGGGCGGTTGAGTTTACAAATACACAGAAAGTTGAATTTGACGGTTAATTACAGAAAACCACCCCTATAATACGTATTTACAGAAAACCACCTCTATAAATAGCTCCGTTAGCATTTCACCACCTCGTTACAATTCCGTTAGATAAATTATTAAAAAAACTAAACATTTATGTCATTTATAATCTATGGATTAGGGTTAGGATCATGTGAGACATTAAGTTATTTTAAGACGGAAGGACGAAATCAGAATTATTGATTTGATTAATTAAACGGTTGAGATTAAAGTCGCTTTTATTAAATTTGACGGTTGAATTTGCGAAAAACACGAGATGGTTGATGTGGATGTTTTCTTAACTTTAAATCTCACCTGTCGGATTATTTTAAATCGACGGATGAGATTGAGTCCTAATAATTAATTGTCTTTCTAAATCTTTTCCCTACTGATTAAATATAACGAATGTATGTGAATTCTGTTATGAAACCGAGGGGTTATTTTCATAAAATAAGTTTAGGGAGGGAGAGTTTTGACTAGAATAACAAGGTTTAAAGAAAAGCTTTCATGCTTTGGAAGAAGTTTAAGGTAAGACACTTTGTAGGGAGCTTAAGATAACAAGCTTAGGAAATGACTTAGATATGGAACTTAGGAAATCAACATTGTAAGGAAGCTAGAAAGAAGATAGAGGAACTGCTTGAAAGCTTGTAGTGAAGGTGTACTTTCTTGCATCACATTTGCTCTCCTTTTATAGCTAAACTTTGCCATAACAAGATTCATGTTTTATGGATCTCTACATACCCTTTGGATCATCTCCTTATCCTTACCATGTTGTGCATTTATGGAGCTTGATTCATAACACTCCCCCTTGGGATGCTCATTAAGATGTTCGTGTTACCTCATTAAAAACCTTTTGTGGTAAAATTCAGTGGGATAAAAACCACAGCAAGGGAAAAAGAGTGCAACTTCGTAAAGCTCCCCCTCATGTACACATGAGCTATTTATTTACAAATTATGCACCTTTCACATTCCGATGTCATGAACATGTTTTCTGAAAGTTGAAGTAGGAAGGGCTTTCGTAAAGAGATCGGCCGAGTTCTCGCTGGAACGAACATACTGAATGTTGATAACTTTATTCTTCTCTAACTCTTGAGTAAACGAGAAGAACTTTGGTGGAATGTGCTTTGTCCTGTCGCTTTTGATGAATCCCTCCTTCATTTGAGCAACACAGGCAGCATTGTCTTCAAATAGCGTGATGGGTTCACTTACTGGTAAGAGGCCGCTTGTGGTTCTGATGTGCGTGTCATGGATCTCAACCATACACACTCGCGGCTTGCTTCGTGTAATGCTATGACCTCAGCATGGTTTGATGATGTAGCAACTAGCGTTTGTTTCTGCGAACGCCAAGAGATCGCAGTTCCTCCACATGTAAACACATACCCAGTTTGTGATCTCCCTTTGTGCGGATCTGATAGATAACCCGCATCTGCATAACCAACAACACTGGTTTTGCATTGTTAGGATAAAATAATCCTAAATCAATCGTTCCTTGGAGGTAACGAAATATATGCTTAATTCCATTCCAATGTCTTTTAGTAGGGCAGAACTAAATCTAGCTAGTAGATTAACTGCAAAGGATATATCAGGACGAGTACAATTTGTGAGGTACATAAGAGCCCCAATTGCACTGAAGTAAGGTACTTCTGGACCAAGAATTTCTTCAGATTCCTCACAAGGACGAAATGGATCCTTGACCGTATCAAGGGATCTTACAACCATTGGGGTGCTTAATGGATTTGACTTATCCATATTAAATCGTTTTATTATCTTTCTTGTGTAATTTGATTGATGCACAAGTATCCCACTTTGCATGTATTCAATTTGTAATCCGAGACAATATTTTGTTTTCCCAAGGTCTTTCATTTCGAATTCCTTTTTCAAATAAGAGATTACATCTTGAATCTCCTCATTTGTTCCGATGATATTTAAATCATCAACATAGACAGCGATAATTACACATCCCGAATTTGTTTTCTTAATGAAAACACACGGACAAAGAGGATTATTAATATATCCCTTTTGTAATAAATATTCACTCAATCTATTATACCACATGCGGCCAGATTGCTTCAATCCATACAATGATCTTTCTAGCTTGATAGAATATCTTTCTCTAGGTTTTGAACTTGATGTTTCAGGCATTTTGAAACCTTCTGGAATTTTCATGTAAATTTCAGTATCAAGTGATCCATATAAATATGCCGTAACAACATCCATAAGATGCATATTGAGTTTCTCATGAACTGCTAGACTAATCAAGTATCGAAACGTAATTCCATCCATTACTGGAGAATACGTTTCTTCAAAATCAATACCAGGTCTTTGAGAAAAACCTTGTGCAACAAGCCTAGCTTTGTATCTTAGAATTTCATTTTTCTCATTTCTCTTTCGTACAAATACCCATTTATATCCTACGGGTTTCACATTATCAGGTGTGAGTATTATACGTCCAAACACGTTTCGCTTGTTTAGCGATTCTAATTCAGCTTCTACTGCCTTTTTCCATTCAGTCCAATCGTGACGATTCTTACATTCAGTAATTGACTGTGGTTCTGGATCACCATTATTTTCATCAATAATTTCACATGCCAAACTATAAGAGAAAGCATCATTTATGTTCTCATTTCGGTTCAATATAATGCCAGTACTAGCATAGTTGATTGAGATCTCTTGATCTTTTTCAACTTGCATCTCTAAAGGAACATTTTCCTTTGTTTTAGAATCATCCTTATCCACTGACTCTTTTCTCTTCGAAGGATTTTTATTTTTAGAACCGGGTGGCCTTCCACGCTTCAAACGTGTCGTAATTTCATGAGTGATTTTATTTTCAAATTTTCTTTTTGGAATTTCAATTTGAATTGGAGCATTCTCGGCCGGTATATGAGATTTTGTCACCCTCTTAGTGTCTGCAAATGCATCAGGGAGTTGATTTGCTATATCTTGTAAATGCAGTATCTTTTCAACTTGTTTTTCACAATCCTTTGTGTGAGGGTCAAGATGTGCTAATGTTGGTACAAACCAACTTAGTTCCTTTTCCAACGGTTTTACTTCTCCCCCTAACATAGGGAAAATTTCCTCATTAAAATGGCAATCAGCAAAACGAGCTGTGCAAACATTTCCAGCTTGAGGTTCAAGATATTTAACAATAGATGGACTTTCAAAACCAATATAAATTCCGAGACTTCTTTGTGGTCCCATCTTTGTTCTTTGAGGAGGTGCGATTGGCACATAAATAGCGCAACCAAAAATCCTTAAATGTGAGATATTTGGTACTTGACCGAATGCAAGTTGAAGTGGAGAATACTGATGATATGCACTTGGTCTGATGCGTATTAATGCCGCAGCATGTAATATAGCATGACCCCATACTGAAGTAGGGAGCATTGTTCTCATTATTAAAGGCCTAGCAATAAGTTGGAGGCGCTTTATCAGTGATTCAGCAAGACCATTTTGTGTGTGAACATGGGCAACTGGATGTTCAACGGTAATCCCAACTGACATACAATAGTCATCAAATGTCTGGGATGTGAATTCACCGGCATTATCAAGCCTGATTTTCTTAATAGTATGATCAGGAAATTGAGCTCGTAATTAATTAGTTGAGCAAGTAACCTAGCAAATGCCACATTGCGGGTTGATAATAAGCATACATGTGACCATTTACTAGAAGCATCTATCAATACCATAAAGTATCGAAATGGTCCACATGGTGGGTGAATAGGTCCACATATATCACCTTGAATACGTTCAAGGAACGCAGGTGATTCTTTTTCAACCTTTCCCGGTGAAGGTCTTGTGATTAGCTTTCCAAGAGAACAAGCTTTGCACAATAAACTACCTTGAGGGATCTTCTCACCCTTTAATGGATGTCCAAGTGTATTTAAACTAATCCTTCGCATCATAGTTGTACCTGGATGACCCAATCGGTCATGCCATATGGTTAAAACTGAAGGTTTGATTACTACCGCATTTGATTCAATCATATGTATATGCGTGTAATGCAATCCAGTAGGGAGCATTGGTAGTTTCTCTAGTATGTGTCTTTTTCCAGACTTGTTTCTAGTGAGCAACATGTATTTTGTGGAACCCTCAGTTATAGACTGAGTATCTAGTCCATGAGAATATATATCATTGAAACTTAATAAGTTTCTTTTAGACTTAGGTGAAAATAAAGCATTGTTTATCTTAAACAATGTGCCATTTGGCAATGTGAAGTTTGCTGCACCAGTCCCTTCAATCAAGTCAACCGGACCCGATATAGTATTCACAATGTTTGTGTTGGTTTTATACTTAAGAAAAACCTTTCATCCTTCAGTATTGTATGTGTTGTTCCACAATCAAGTATGCAAACTTCTTCAAACTTACCCTCTGATTTGCTTCACCGTCCATTTCTAAACTAAGTAAACAAGAATTTCATAAGATGGTTGATTGATACAACATAGGTTTAATTTACTACAAACTTGAAAGGAGGAAATGGAAAACATGCTTAGTTAAGAAAACACACAGAAAAGACAAATATGCAAGCATTGATCATCTTGTTACACAACATCCTATCACTTCTTTCTTGCACAGAATCACCCATGAGTTCATTATAGAAGTCGATTCTCCAAGATGAGTGTATTCTTTTATAGGATCTCGATCAATATAATTGACCTCTTTTCCATCTGTGAAGTTTCCGCCCATATTTCCAAAGTCATTATGGAAGTCAGATGCTTCAAAATGAGTGAACTCATTTAAAGGGTGGTCAATAAAGTTGACTTCCTTTCCCTTTCCTTTTCTATCAATCGACTCTTGATAGAGTTTGGCAAAATGTTCAGGAGCTCGACATGCTCTGAACCAATGACCCTTTAAGCCACATCTGTGACAAACAGATCCATGATCGTTTGATGAGACTGAACCTTTTTCGATTTGTTCGGTTTCCTTGGTTCCAATCATCTCGATTTCTCTTGTGTTGAGGATTAGTCATCTTATTAGGAGTATTATGAGGATAACTTCCTCGACCACGTCCTTGGTCACGACCACGACCACGACCTCTTCCGTGTCCACGGCCTCTGCCTCGACCCCGGAAAGTATTCATGTACCCAGGCTTGTCGTTTTGAACAAAATTTGCCTCAGTGAATGTTTTAGACCCCGTCGGGCGAGATTGATGATTTTTAATCAACAGTTCATTGTACTCTTCCGCAACCAAAAGGGTAGTGATCAAATCAGAATATTTAGTAAAGCCTCGAATGCGATATTGTTGTTGTAAGGTGATACTTGAGGCATGAAAGGTGGAAAGAGTCTTTTCAATCATTTCCCCATCAGTTATCATACTTCCACAATATTTTAGGAATGATACGATACTGAACATTGTGGAATTATAATCACTGACCTTTTTAAAGTCTTGGAATCGTAAATTATTCCATGCATCTCGATACTTAGGAAGTATCACATCCTTTTGATGATCATACCGATCCTTTAAATTTTTCCATAACTCACTTGGATCTTCCACAGTGAGATGCTCATTCTTAAGGCTTTCATCGATATGCCTTCTAAGAAAGACTAAAGTCGTTGCTTTGTCACTTTCTGATGAACTGTTCTTTTCATTCAATGTCTCAATAAGACTTTTTGATCTCAAATGGTTTTTGATATCAACCGACCATGGTACATAGTTACTTCCGGTGATAAGGAGGGGAGGAAATTCGAGTTTCACAAGATTGCTCATGGTGATAATCTGTTGTGATGCTTAGAGTAATCGTGCTGATAACGTGTTATGAAACCGAGGGGTTATTTTCACAAAGTAAGTTTAGGGAGGGAGAGTTTTGACTAGAATAACAAGGTTTAAAGAAAAGCTTTCATGCTTTGGAAGAAGTTTAAGGTAAGAGACTTTGTAGGGAGCTTAAGATAACAAGCTTAGGAAATGACTTAGATATGGAACTTAGGAAATCAACATTGTAAGGAAGCTAGAAAGAAGATGGAGGAAATGCTTGAAAGCTTGTAGTGAAGGTGTACTTTCTTGCATCACATTTGCTCTCCTTTTATAGCTAAACTTTGCCATGACAAGATCCATGTTTTATGGATCTCTACATACCCTTTGGATCATCTCCTTATCCTTGCCATGTTGTGCATTTATGGAGCTTGTTTTTAAGCTTCCATTTTGTCAAAATGATTTGACAAATAAGAGTTCAAATGGATGAGCATTCCATACTAGATCATACTTAGTTCATAACAAATTCTTTATATTTTATACAGGAGCTGCCAGTTTATACATGATATATAAAAGTGAAATATAAAAGTGATTTGTGAAACTTTTACAAAAAAATCGCATTTTTTACTCATTCTGATCTTTAAAATTTGCCAAATAGATTTTAAAGTAAGCAATTAACAACCTTTGTTTAATGAAATTAGGATAACAAAAATTAGACAGGAATTGTGGTGCAAATAGTTTTAATGGTGATTGGCATATATAACTAGGAAATGTATCATGTGGATCCTCTCAATTTGGTGGACTCGTGGATCCCCTCTTGCAACCGCTGATTGCATTTTTTGGACGCACCAGATTGTGCCAACGCATTAATGAAGCATGTGACTTGCAAGAGGGGATTCACGAGTCCACCAAATTGGATGGATCCATAGGATACAACCTCTATATAACTATATAATATAATTAACAACCTTTTTGATAGTTACAATTGTACGGCTTATCCAATCATTAGATTCTCCATATGTTTATATTTTTCTATCTCACAAAATCCTTTATCTCATAAAGTATTAATCACGATGAGAATATGTCATTTTTCCTTAATGTGGTCTCATAAAGTTTATTTGTCAAATGACTGATATCGATAACCATTGATTCCAATCCCCCCACATTTTCTTTGCAAAATTCAATCACATATTATAGTATAAAATTAATTTTAATGACAACCCATTTAATTTTATTAAAATTAATGGTCCTCGCATTTTACTAAACTTAAATGTCTCACTGGATCGTAACTCGTAAGAAGATGTATTAACTTGTTTATATTGCATTGGCAAGAGTAAAACTTGAAGGGTTTTTTGTCGAAAACCATCCTCTCAATAACTCAATTTTAACGAAACCACCCCTTCAATTTTTTTGAGATTACCACCCATCAATTCCAAAATCGTTAAATCTTGACACTCCATCGCCGTTTCGGCGTCTTTTACCGAAAAACTGATCATTGACTATGCTTTGAATCTAATTTCAACTCTAACAAAACTAATTTAATAACATCATAATCCAAAACAAAATCAATTAAAGATTAATGTTCGGAAATGTTTTGAGTTGTTGAGTGTGATAGATTAAGGTTTGGGTTATGAGTTTTTGATGATTCAAGCACAATTGAACAAGAATAAAGTCATATTAAGGTTAATGGTATTATTTGATAAGTATATTTTATTGAAAATTTTCGATTTAAAGCACGGCCAACTTAGTCAATGGTTAGTTTTCTGGCAAAAGATG
>QZGG01004212.1:0-16152 GCA_006409495.1 Sedum album
ACAATCAGATTGTTCTTGTTATTTTAGTTGTTCAAACATAAACCTTGAGATGCATACATTCAGCATGTCTGGCTAACTTCTGAATTCGGTTGGATTTTGATCTATGAATAATAAGTTTTGAGGTCTTATTCTTAGTTGTATGATATTTTAGTATTATTACTCCAAGCTCAACTAGATGATAATTAGGTTAGATAGTTAAGTGAAGCGTGACCCGCAGACTTAATTATAGAAACTGGTTATCTATTGTAAAACTATCACAGATACATGACTGTGAATGATTAGGAGTAACATTAGAATAGTTTATCACTACTTTGACCGGATTCGTGATTAATTAGACTAGGCCGAGTAATAGTATCATACAAACTTTGACTGGAATGTATGTGTAGGTTATAAAGCCTTGGCCGGACCTTAACTTACTTGGACATTATATCATATATCTTTAGTGACCAATGATAAACATAGAGTTCATAGTGACAAGTCTGAACCGAGCTCATCTCTATTTTTGTTCAACACTTTTATAACTTGCGCGCCAGTTGTACTTGCGCACTTCTTTTCTTAATTTGCTTACTTACTCACAACCCCCAATTTTAGTTGTAGATAAAAAGATCACTTCTCAACGTTCTCGTGGATTCGACCCCTGCTTACCTTGACTATATATTAAGGAGGAGACTAGAGATAAATTTGCAGCACTCAACGACGTGCCGTCAATACTATTTAACTTAACTCTTTTAATTCTACAAGTGGACATCCATTATGATATATTTTGAATAATTTTTTTTGGTAATTGATGGGTTTGAGATGAAATTGATGGTATTTTCTTGTGAATTATGGCGGGGATGTCCATGATCTTTTTTATCATGAATCATGATTTGATGAGAGAGAAAATTGAAGAGAGATATGGATAATAGATTCTTTTAGCATGGTAAAGGATGCACTTAGTATAAATAGGCTCCATCAAACTCCCCCACACTATCCTTGTTCGTCTCGAATTACTAAAGATATAGTGTAACTACATGTTGATCCAACTCGTTCTGTTTTGTCTAATCATCTCATCCATAGGCTTACACTCATCATAAATGAGGATCAATTTGTAATAAAAAATACGCATCCCTTACAGGTGAAGATATATAAATGGATGATGTGGAGATAGTCCTCTACATATTTCTACCTTCATTCCTCCATTCCTCAATTCACCATTCAAATCGCAATAACACTTATGTTTTTTAACATGGCACTTGAAACATCACACTCAGGTAAAACAGTGGCAACGAACTTTTATTTCTTTTTATTTAATTTTCTGGTTTTTTATGATTTGATTTTTTTGAAGGCTTGCCTTATTTTGGCTTGTGGGAAGTGTGTAGATTTTCTTCCTAACCCCGAAATTAGTCAATAACCAATACAAAACAAAAACTTTCATTGCCAATGAACAATCCACACGCATTTTTTCTCATCATTGTCCTTTCAATGCGCGACAAGATGAGGGTCGCTCATCTCTTTTCCTGGTTACTCAAACTATAGATTAGAAAACCCTTTTATCACAATTTGGCCATGACAATATGAGGGTCGCTCATCTCTTTGCCATGGCATCTATGCGTTGCATTGCTCTTCGTGTCGTCTATGTGTTGCTCTTCATGTCATTTATATGTTGCTTCTCATAGGTCTGGTGGTTTTGCTTTGGCTTCCCATTTGTTTCCTGTTTTAGACATGTCAGTATACATATTTTTGAATTTATTTTACCTTTATGATCCGGTGAGTCTATGTTCACATTTCCTTTGATCATGGTTCCTTTTCACCTTGTCTGTCCATATGTATATCAACTGAGTGTTCTTGACCATTCAATATCTCCTTCAGCATCCCTAGAATGCGTCCTTGAGAATTAATTGTGTAACAATGCTTTCAATAGTCAGAGATAGTAGTCCTCCTTACACATCATTTTGCGCCTTAGTGGTTTTTAAGAATGGAAATTCTAGGCGTAGAGTAGGAGGGTGATCTTTATCGGTACTCTGCATTACATAAAATTTTACTGACACCTTAGATTCACTGACATGCATCAAAACATTTTCTAACATATCTATGGATTTTGTGCATGATATATCACCTAGTATTAATGTAAGCTTAGGTGGTTTCCTCCAAGAGAAGACATCCCAAAGGCTCTAGTCATCTTAGCTAATGTTTCATCCTCACCTTCCTCGTCAGGGAGGTCACTCTAAGCCAGGTCAAAGGCTTTCTCAATTTTTTAATGCGATTGATTCAGAGGTGGCAGGTTCACGGCTCGCGATCTTTCTTTCAATTATCCCAGCGTGACTTCCTCGAACGTTATCCTTTTGATGTTACTTTGACCTTGCAATGCTAGGGTAACGGTATCCCACTCTGGGTTGAGAGGTTGCATGAAGTGGTGTGTAATATTCCATTATGGAATCTCTTCTCCTAGAAACTCAAGCTGACCGACATAAGTTTAAAATCTAGTGTGAAAATCCTCTAGTGATTCTATCTTCCTGATAGAGCAATTTTGTATGCTGTTTTAAGTCCTTTACTCTGCTTAGATTCTAACATATTTCAGTATATGATTACGCTTTTGGTGTAGTTTTGTATCTCAGGTTTAAAAGAAGAGTTAGGATAAAAGTGCAACAAGAAGGCTGAATCTCGGAGCAAAAGACAACAATGTGACAACAATGGACAAAGACCACTAGCGCGCGAGCAGTAGGGCGTGCGAGTGTGGGTCGCGCACATCAGAGCAAAATGATGACGTCAGCAAACAGCGAAATAACTGAAGCGATGACGTCATCACGCGCAAAGAATATTTCTAAGTTCGGTTTTTGGCGAACAAATATTCACAAAGCTGATTTTTAGAGATAAAGATGATTTCCTAAAGATTTTCTTGCCTAATGATTCATGGAAACCCTAGGAGGCAAGACTATAAATACAAAGTTTCATGGAGATCACAAGAGCGCGCAGAGGGGACCAAACAGCACAGAGCAGAATTCAGACATAGCCGTGCGCGCGAGCTACCGACACGTGCCAGACGACGCGTCACTCAGATTTGTTTTGTCATCATGGTTGTTCAATATTTATGTTTGAGATGTATACATTTAATATGAGTAGCTAACTTACTGAATTGGGTTTGGATTCAGATCTATGAATAACATGTTTTGAGGTTTTGTTCTTAATCGCATGATAAGTTTAGTATTATTATTCCAAGCTCAATTGCATGATAATTAGGTTAGACAATTAAGCGAAGCCTTGCACCGCAGACTTAGTTGTAGAATATGTTATCTATAGTTAAACTATCAGAGGTACGTGACTGTGAATGATAGGAGTAACACTAGAATAGTCGACAGCTACCTTGACCGGATTCGTGGTTGACTAGACTAGGTTGAGTAATAATATCATACAGACTTTGACCGGAATGTATGTGTAGGTTATTAAGCTGTGACAGGATCTTAACGTACGTGAACATTATATCATGTATCTTTAGTAACCAATGATAACATGGAAATTCATAGTGAAGATCTGAACCGATCTCATCTTTTGCATATTTATTAACTTCTTGCGTGACTGCTTTCTGATTGTGCGCCAGCTCTACTTGCGCGACTGTTTCTTTTCTTTTAATTGTTTTCACTCACACCCCCAATATTAGTTTGTAGATTAAAGACGACTTCTCACCGTTCCATGTGGATTCGACCCCCAGCTTACCAAGACTATACTAGTAGGAGAGCCGGGACAAATTTGCAGCACTCAACGACGTGCTCGTCACATCCCTTGCAGGGCATTTCAGAATCTCAGGACGCAACTAAAGTACGATTTCATTAAATGTCCTCTTTTCCGATGTACAACCTAATCAGTCCATCTCATATATCCTTAGCCGTCTTATAGTTCATTACCTTCTTGAGATCTCTTGGAGAGAGAACTGAGTATAACACTTTCTTAGCTCGGTTGTTCTTCTCAAGGGGTTTGTAGTCTTCATCTGTGTAGTCATCCTTCTTCATGATTTTAATAGGAATCGGTCCCAGTTCTATGATCCTCTGATAAGGCACTTTTGTATGCTGTTTTAGGTCCTTTACACTACGTGTATTTCTAAAATTTTAAGTATAAGATTACGCTTTTGGTGTAGTTTTGTATTTCAGGTTTAGCAGAGAAGTTAGAACAAAAGTGCAACAAGAAGGCTTAATCTGAAGCAGAAAACAACAAAATGACTAAGAGCCGGAAGAACAATGCGCGCGCGAGAAGTGTCGCGCGCTAGTTGTGTCGCACAGGGGCAAGGTGATGACGTCATCATGCACAAGAATATTTCCTAAACTACTTTTTAGAAGATAAAGATGATTTCCATATATTCTCTTGTCTACTTTATTGCGGAAACCCTAGATGGAACATATAAATATGAAGCTAGAGACAACTGCAACCATTCGCGAACTTCCGTTTGTTCATCCGTGTAAGAAGAAGCGCAAGATTTCGAAGCAAGCAGAGCGACACGCCAATCAGACACGCTATCAGATTTGTCTAGTTATTTTAGTTTTTTTAATTAAACCTTGAGATGTATACATTCAGTATGTCTAGCTAATTTACTGAATTCGGTTTGGATTTCGATCTATGAATAATATGTTTTGAGGTTTTGTACTTAATACATGATATGTTTAGTATTATTACTCCAAGTGTAATTGCATGATAATTAGGGTAGATAGTTAAGCGAAGCCTGACCCGCAGACTTAATTATTGAATCTGTTATCTATAGTTGAACTATCAGCGTGATTGTGAATGATAGGAGTAACACTAGAATAGTTAATCACTACCTTGACCGGATTGTAGTTGTAGATAAAAGTTGACTTCTCACCGTTCCCTGTGGATTCGACCCTTGCTTACCTTTATTATACTAAGATAAGCAGGGGTCGAATCCAGTGCTGCAAATTTATCCTTAGTCTGCTTCTTAGCATAGTCAAGGTAAGCAGGGGTCTAATCCACAGGGAACGGTGAGAAGTGATCTTTTATCTACAACTAAAATTGGGGGTTGTGCGTAAGTAAGCAAATTAAGAAAAGTAGTGCGCAAGTACCACTGGCGCGCAAGTTATAAAAGTGTTGAACAAAAATAGAGATGAGCTCGGTTCGGACTTGTCACTATGAACTCTATGTTTATCATTGGTCACTAAAGATATATGATATAATGTCCACGTAAGTTATGGTGCGGTTAAGGCTTAATAACCTTCACGTACATTTCGGTCAAAGTCTGTATGATACTATTACTCGGCCTAGTCTATTTAACCACGAATCCGGTCAAAGTAGTGATTAATTATTCTAGTGTTACTCCTTTTGAGAGCATGTCTAATAAGAGCATGTCTTGCTAATTTGCTTTATCAGTTTAGGCTTGACTTGTGAACATTATGTTTTGAGGTTTTGTTCTTAATGCTTGACTAGTTTAGTATTAATATTCCAAGCTTACTGGATGATAACTAGATTCGATAATTAAGCGAAGCCCTGAACTACAGACTTAGTTATGGAATCTACTATCTATTATTAAACTAATCAGAGGGACTTGACGGTGAATGATCAGGAGTAACGCTAGAATAGATAATCACTACCTCGATCAAATTCGTGGTTGTTTAGACTAGGTTGAATATTGGTATCGCGTAAACCCTGACCGAAATACGTTTGTGGATTATTATGCCCTGACCAGACCTTAATTCACTTGAACTCATAGTCATAGATCAATAGAAACCGATGATAAGCATATGTTCTCAGATCTTTCAAAACTACTCGTTATTCATTGCGCCAGTTAATACACGCACGCTCTGCTCACACGATCTTTTCTGCTTTCACCGTTCCGTATGGATTCGATCCCGTACTTACGGTAGCTATACTAGTGAGGATAAGGGATAAATTTGTAGCACTCAACGACGTGCCGTCAATGATCCTTGTGTTTCGGATTATACTGAAGTTTATTTGAACAGGTCTGACGCTCAAAGAGCGTTACATGCGAATGTAACACATATTCCTTATCCATGGACTCACTGCAGGTACATATTATAACTGTTGTGATCAATCTGTCACTGTTTCAAACACCAATGATGCATCCACAACTGATATTATTACTTTTAAGTAACGAAAATTGTTTTATTTTGCACCATGGGATGATTCACCGCCTACGATGCTTCCAATCATAAAGAAGCTAATTGCCAGAGGTTTGCGCATTTGGGTTTATAGGCGAGAATTATTTTCAAAAGTTTTCGAAAAAATTCTTCTTACTTTCTGTATTTCCCTTTCAAACATTGAAAAAAAGACGATAGAAATAGTTTTTGATGTCTTTTGTAGCGGAGATACTAATGGAAGACTCCTAGTAATAGGAACGCAATACAGTTTAAGAAAACTTGGCTTGAAAATCAAACAAGACTGGTCTCCATGGTACAACATAAAACAGGTAAAACATTAAAAGCACAAAAATATGATGAGAACAAGAAAGAAACAGGGTGGAAGAATAGTAGAGGAACAGAGGAGATAACAGAATAATAGATAAATGTTTGTTATTCCCTTCACTCACTGCTACAGAGTAAATATAGCATGTCTTTTCTTGCACAGCACTACGTCTCATAGTATGCTGAGTCATACTTTCTAGAAGGGCAGTGAGTCCTGCTGGTGCGTCTGGGGGTAACCGATTTATTTTGATGTTGTTGCTTAACATTTTCTCCCCCTTCGAAAGCGACCTTGGCCTCAAGGTCAAAGGCAGGAAGGTTGACGAGCACGTCGTTGAGTGCTGCAAATTTGTCCCGACTCTCCTACTAGTATAGTATTGGTAAGCTGGGGTCGAATCCACAGGGAACGGTGAGAAATCTCCTTTGGTCTACAACTAAAATTGGGATTGTGAGTTAACAAGTAAAAACAGAAAACAGGAGCGTGAGTATACTACTGGCGCACAGAATTAACTACGAGTGTGAAATATAAATATGAGATGAGCTCAGCTTAGACTTCTCACTATGAACTTCTATGTTTATCACAGGTTTTTCTAAAGATTTATGACAGATTGTTCACGTAAGCTAAGGTCCGGTAAAGGCTTAATAACTTACACATATATTCCGGTAAAGGTCAATATGATATTACTACCCAACCTAGTCTAATTAATCACGAATCCGGTAAAGGTAGTGACTAACTATTCTAGTGCTACTCCTATCATTCACTGTAACGTACCTCTGATAGTTTAACGATAGATAATAGAGTCTATAATTAGGTCTGCGGGTAAAGGCTTCGCCTAACTATCTAAACTAGTTATCATGCAAGTATGCTCGGAGTAATAATACTAAACAGGTCAAACATTAAGAACAAAACCTCAAAACATATGATTCATAGATAAAAGTCTAAACTGAATTCAACAAGTTAGCTAGACATGCTGAACATATTCATCTCAATATCTATATGTAAACAACAAGTAAAAACACTATAGCCTGGTGCGCGCGTCGTCAGTGCGCGTAACAGTCTTGCGCCGGCAGAATTCCGGTCCTTCTTCTATCTGCGCCTCTCTCTTAATATCTTCGCTCTTTTATGATTTCCATGAAGCTTTGTATTTATAGCCTTGCCTCCTAGGGTTTCCACGAATATTTAGGCAAGAATATCTGTAGGAAATCATCTTCATCTCTAAAAATCAGCTTAGGAAATACTTGATCTCCAAAAACCGAACTTAGAAATATTCTTTGCGCGTGATGACGTCATCGTTCCGAATATCTCGCTGTCTGCTGACGTCATCTTTTTGCTGTCTTCTGCGCGACTAAGACTGGCGCGCCACACTGCTCGCGCTCGTTGTCTTTGGCTCTTGTCAACTTGTTGTCTTTTGCTCAATTCAGCCTTCTTGTTGCACTTTTTCTAACTCTTCTTTTCAACCTGAATACAAAACTACACCAAAAGCGTAATCTTATACTAAAATATGTTAGAATATAAGCAGTGTAACGGACTTAAAGTAGCGTACAAAAGCACTCTATCAAATCCCCCACACTTACTCTTGTTCGTCCCTGAACAAGTCGGCTTCCTTACCTCTTGTGTAATGCACGCGTGAATGTTGGACTTACTGCGCCACACGTCTGCGCCACTCTCACAACCTGCGCAACTGTGATTATACAACACAAAACTGATTTAAGTATTAATTCAAACCTTGTGTTACCTCTCTTGGAATGCATATCAATTCGGATGATTGGGAGATAGTCCTTTTAAGCACCGGTCACCGAATTCTTCTTGATTTGCGATTGCATGGTTATTCGTATTCGCTTTCTCTGATACGTGATTGATTCGCGCCTTAGGGTTTCTGAGCTTAACGTCTTTGACGCTTCACTATTGTTTCACGGACAGATGATAACTCTTTTGTTGCACAATTTCTTCTTTTCATTGTTTCGGCCTTTTGAGCTTTAACTTTGAATTGAATACTTCTTTTCTCTGGTCCGGATCTTATTTTCCCTAGAACGGTTTCCAATCATGGCCTTCGGATAGCAGCTATGGAACCACGCCCCGCTCTCGCTTCTGACCAGTCGCGCGCAAGTCAGGCCACGCGTTTGCAACCGCGCGCCCCTTCCTGAGCGACTAACTTCAGCGAAGACGGTCTGTTTTCCCGTCTCGTCACGCCATTAGGGTTTCGCCTTCGGCATCTGCGTGACTGAGCTTGCTCTTTATCCTTTGACCGCGAAGTACCAACCTCCACGAATACTCATAACCATACAACCGATCCTCAAGCTTTGTTCGATCGACTGCTTCTCTAGGACGTTTCTATCAGCTCCACATCCCTCTTTATTCCACTCAAGAGACACACAAAATTCGAAAAAATTAACAAAAAATCAGAATATGTCATATATGCACAAATTACCACAGGTGCGCGAGCACGCACACAGGTCGCGCAAGCCAGTGTTTCTCGCGCACAATTACCTCTTGAGATGTTCACATTCAGCAAGTCTAAAAAAACGAAAAAATTATCCTAAACTACTCCTACGATAAATGTACTACTACCCCCCCACACTTAAACAAAAACGTGTCCTCACGTTATGCACAAGTAGTAAAGTAGGTAATAGTAATGCATGCACATAAACAATTTGCACCGATCACAATTCAGAATTTGGCCACACCGCCGAAATAAGTCAAACACCGATTGCATTAAAACACCGTTCAAACATAATATCAGGTCAAAATACAGGGTTTAAAAAACAACCGATTCAAACAGTTCAACCACCGAAAAGTTCAGACACCGATTACAAAACATTTAAAACGAAGTAGAAAACGACCGGGAGAGTTCTTCAATTGGGTCTTCGCCCTGCAGTGCGTACTCCTCCGGGATCGGGTCTCCAGCGCGCCAACCTCTGGGCGGCATCAGGTTCGGATTGGCACCTTGTGGCGCCATATATTCCATAACACGCTGGGCGTTGAACACCCAGCGCTCATCCATCTGCACATGTGCGCGACCACCTTGTACGCTGGTCTCTGCTTGCGCACGCCCTGTCTGGCGACTGTTCCTTCTCGGTGCCACAGGCTCTAGCGCCTCTACCTCTGGCGCAACCTCAACTGGCGCAACTCTGCTATTCTCCAGTCCACGCCTGTAACTCCAATACGCGGTACCATCCGCGCGCACCTTAATTCCTTTGTACAGGCACATCTTCTGGCGCATCAAGTACTCAGCTCGTACAATAGTATGCTCCTCCAGCCAGGGCTCCATATGCAGCGCACGTAAGAAGTGTGTGACTAATCCTCCACAGAGCAGCGGGCCCTTCATGCTCACCGCTTCCCAATAGCTGGTGAGCAGGCGTGTGTAGCGCACCTTCTTCCCATAGTAGAGACCCTTGAGGATCTCTATATCCATAAGCCTTGGGCGCTGTGATCCATTGTAGCGCCCCAGAATCGAGTGGGAGATCAGCCTCTGCATATAAAACATCTTCGGGTCCAGCAATTCCGTCCCGAGGCTTCGCCCACTAGCATATGGCTTGCTGCCGTCAGTCCAGTCATCCAAGGCCTCCTGGTATGTGTGTTCATCAACTAATGCCCCGGGCATCCTATCCAATCCCATGACTGCGGCAAACTGTGATGGCGTGGCTTTGTAGTACACGCCCCTGTGGCGGTACCTGATCCGATCCGCAAGTCATTCGTATGAACCCAGGAACTCGTCGATCGGACCACCGGTTGCGGCAGAATCAGCTCCGACAGCTCGCGGTGGGGGGTAGTTGCCGGTGGTGATTTCGCCTGAACTGGAGGTCGACATTAGTATCAAATGAAAGCTTGGGATGAGAGGAGTTGATTGGTGGTGGAATCGGTCGCAACGGTTGGGTGGAGCGGCCGGAATTTTTGAAAGAAAGTGGTGGAGGCGGCTGCTAGGGTTTTGGATGTGGGTCGGTCGAGTGTTTATATACCCCTGACCCAAAAAAAATGAGTCGGTCGACGTGCAAAATGGGTCGGGTGACTCAAAAGTGAGTCGGCCGACTCGTTTCCTGAGTTAGTTGGGTGTCGCGAGTACCCCGACTCATATTGTGGGTCGGCCGACTCGAACAATGTGTCGGGCGTGTTATATGCTTAGTGGTAATAGGAAATTTTTAACTCGACCGACTAAAACAATGTGTCGCCCGACTGAAAAGGTGGGTTGGTCGAGTCAAATGATCAGAGAGACACAAGTTTTCTGCCTTGACCGACTCAACTGTGTGTCGGCCGACCCAAAAATGGGTCGGGCGAGTCAGATGCTCAGAGCTAGGCAGTGGTTGATGGGGCTAGCTCCGAGGTCAATAAGAACATGGCCCGAGTTACAGGAATGGTTCTTAGACAAATTCTATCCCGCGGCCAAGGTATCATTACTTCGTAGAGAGATAGCTACCCCGAAACAGTTGCATGGAGAGTCACTATCCGAGTACTACGAGTGGTTCAGAGAACTAGAGGCGAACTGCTACAATCACAAACTTCCCCAGCACGTATTGATCGAGAAGTTCCTCAATGGATTAACTGAGATGGAACTCAGGTTGTTGAATGCTTGCGCAGGAGGGAATGTGAGAAATATATACCCGGAGGATGTTTGGAAGCTGATAGAAGACACTGCGGACCAAGTCAGATATCAAGTGTCTCTAGAGAACAATCACGCCAGATCATTGCATCAAGTCCGGAGAGATCAAGGAATTGAAGGACATGATGCAGAAGTTGATGATGAAGCAGAGCGCTGACATTAGAACTTGTGAGTTTTGTCATGCCACAGATCACCAGACTGACGCGTGCCCCACCCTGTTTGAAGAACACACAGATGTTAATGCCGTAGGAGGGTGAAGTAATGGACAAGCTAGGCAAGGACAGCCTAGATTCGGTTTAGCTGAGAACGGTTTCAGTTGGAAGAATGAACAGAATTTCCAAAGACCGCGCGCTAACTGGTGCGCGCAACCTAATGCACCAACTGGCGCGCGACCTTACACGCCAGCCGCTTCTTACAACCCACCACACAAACGCACTGAAGGACCAGCGCAATACAACCAGCAGCGAAGAAGTCATTAGAAGAGATTGTAGGACAGCTGGCAGAGACAGTTAGCAGAAACCAGGAGCAGAACGAGAAATGTTTTGCTCTAATTGAAAATCAGTTGACTCAAATTTCTGAAACCGTGACAGAGATCACAAATAACAGAAAAGCAGCTAAAGCCAAAATGCAGAATGGTGTCAATGCGGTGCTACTTAGATCAGGTAAGGAAATATTTGGTGCGCCAGAGATCACTCGTGCAGGGAAAAGCGCACACACGCAGATTCTGGTCTCAGCGCCAGAGTCAGGCGCAGCTGTTGCAGGGACAGAGGGCCAATCTAGCAGCAACATACCACTTCCTTTCCCAACCCAGAGCAAAAAGCCTAAGAAAACCGAGCTAGATCAGGAGTTATATGACTTGTTCAGTAAGGTGGAATCAACATCCCACTTATAGATGCACTGAAGCAGATTCCGCGGTACGTGAAGTTTCTCAAGGATCTATGCACAAACAAAAGGAGAAAAGAAGGACAGAGAGAGCAAGTGCAGCTGAACGCAAACGCATCAGCAATCGTGCAACACAAAGTACCACCTAAATGCCGAGATCCAGGTACGTTTTCTATACCATGTACAATCGGTAACTCTGTAGTAGATAATTGCATGGTTGACCTAGGTGCGTCTATAAATGTTTTACCTCACTCTCTATACACATCTTTGCGTCTTGGACCACTTAAGGGTTGACGATCCAATTAGCAGACAGATCTTGCAAACAACCAGTAGGCAGCGTTGAAGATGTACTGGTAAGAGTGGGAGAATTGGTGTTTCCAGCTGACATTTATGTATTAGAGATGGAAGGAAACGTATCTACGGACACGGCTCAAGTTTTGCTGGGCCGACCCTTTTTGATGACCGCGCAAACTAGGACTGACGTATGGAAGGGAACTCTTTCGATGGAAGTTGATGGTGAGGTTATACACTTCAACATATTCAAGGGCATGCAGTTTCCACATGATGATTCCACGGTGAATGCACTGGATATCATTGATGAAGCAGTGGAAGAAGAGCTGGAGCGCAAGCAAACTGGCGCACCAGTTGACGCATGCGGAGAGGAAGGCAACACCAGCGGTTCATCCGAAGCTAAGGACGTAAGGTATCCTATTTCTAATACTGAATTATGTGTTGCTGACCCGGCTTTCTCTCATACCATACAGGAACCAAACATCACGCTGAAGCAACTTCCAGAGCACCTGAAATACGTGTTTTTGGGCGAGAATGAGACTAAACCGGTAATCATAAAGAGTCAGATGGAGCCTGCGCAAGAAGCGCACCTGGTGGACGTACTGCACAAGAACATGCGCGCAATCGGATGGACACTGGATGACTTGCGCGGAATCAGTCCGGACGTATGCATGCATCGAATTCTGTTAGAAGATGGAGCTAGACCGTGCAGAGACGCCCAGTGAAGACCCAACCCTATCATGATGGAGGTGGTGCAGAAAGAGATCATTAAGCTGCTCGACGCTGGAATTATTTACCCAATCTCCGATAGTAAGTGGGTAAGTCCGATTCATGTTGTCCCTAAAAAAGGTGGGATCACAGTAGAGAAGAACGCAGCAGGAGAACTAGTGCCAAAGAGAATACAGACTGGATGGCGCATGTGCATAGACTACCGAAGCTGAATGCAGTCACGCGCAAGGACCACTTCCCTCTACCCTTTATAGATCAGATGCTTGACCGACTGGCAGGTAAACCCCATTACTGTTTCTTGGATGGATTTTCAGGGTATAATCAGATTCCCATAGCTGCGGAGGACCAAGAAAAAACAACATTCACATGTCCCTTCGGTACGTTTGACTTTCGGCGCATGTCTTTTGGATTGTGTAACGCGCCAGGTACGTTCTAAAGTTTAGTCATGAGTATATTCTCGGACATGTTGGAAACATGCATTGAAGTTTTTATGGATGATTTTACAGTGCATGGTGATACGTTTGATGCATGTTTAGAAAATTTAGAAAAGTATTGAAACGTTGCATATCTAAACACCTAGTCCTCGATTATGAGAAGTGTCACTTCATGGTTACACATGGAGTGGTACTCGGCCATATTGTCTCAAGGGAAGGATTAAAGGTAGATAAGGCAAAGATAGATCTTATTGCTAGTTTACCGTACCCTACTAATGTCAGAGAAATCAAATCTTTTTAGGGCACGCTAGATTTTATAGACGTTTCATTCAAGACTTCCCTAAAATATCAACTCCCTTGTCCAACCTCCTGCAAAAAGATGTGGTGTTTAACTTCATAGAGGCATGTCGCGTAGCGTTTGACGCACTAAAGCGCGCACTGACTAGTGCGCCAGTACTACATGCGCCAGACTGGAACCTGCCATTCGAGTTGATGTGCGACGCAAGCGACTATGTTGTTGGCGCAGTACTAGGTCAACGCAAAGACAAGAAACCACACGCCATCAATTACGCCTCGCGCACACTGGATCCCGCGCAGCGGAATTACACGACCACTGAGAAGGAACTGCTGGCCATTGTTTTTGCTCTGGAGAAATTCTGTGCATACGTATAAGGGGCCAAAGTCATAATATTCACAAGATCACGCGGCTCTGAGGTATTTAATGTCCAAGAAGGAAACTAAGCTGCGACTTATGCGTTGGTTATTGCTTTTGCAGGAATTCGACATAGAAATCAAGGACAAGAAGGGCTCGGACAACAGGGTGGCAGATCACTTGAGTCGTATAGTCAAGGAAGAGGATCAAGGGATCATCACGGAGACCTTCCCAGATGAACACATAATGACGCTGCAGGGTAAGGTACCGTGGTATGCTCACATTGTGAACTACCTGGTCACTGGTACGTTTCCCTCATCTTTTAATAAATCGCAAAGATTATGATTGAAGACCAACTACTTAGACGTTGTGTTCCGGATCATTAAATAGCATCAGTTTTAGCTTTCTGCCATGAACATGCATGTGGTGGGCATTTTGGCCCTAAACGGACTATTAGGAAAATCTTGGATTTCAGATTTTACTGGCCACAATTGTTTAGGGACTCATATGCGCATTGCAAAAGTTGTGATAGATGTCAGCCCACAGGTAGCATATCCACGCACAATGAAATGCCGCAGATGCCTATCATGGTCGACGAGATATTTGATCTTTGGGGAATCAATTTCATGGGTCCCTTTCCACCTTCATTCGGGTTTGAGTACATTCTTGTAGCTGTGGATTATGTGTCGAAATGGGTTGAGGCCAAAGCTACAAGGAAAGATGATGCTAAAACTGTTCCTGATTTTTTGCGCATTAACGTTTTCTGCCGTTATGGTGTACCCAAGGCACTTATCAGTGACCAAGGAACTTACTTTTGTAACAGAATGGTGGCTCAGGTATTGAAACACTATGGGGTCCAACATAGGATGTCCACGGCTTATCATCCACAAACAAAGAGACAGGCTGAGATTTCCAACAGAGAAATCAAGCGAATACTTGAGAAGATGGTAAAGCCAACAGTACAAGAGTTCGACCTTTTAACACCAGGACGTCCACGGCCAAAGCTACACCGTAGATGATGCTAAGCCGTTGAACTCGAAGATGAGAAGGATCATCACCGCTTCAAGGTGAACGACCAGCGAATAAAGCAGTATCTTTCGGGCCCTATTCCACCAGTACAAGAGTTCGACCTTTTAACACCAGGAGAGTTAGGAGAACCTGTCCCAGAACCATCAGACGCGCGCACCACAAACCGCGCGCGCAAGGAGTCGCACAATAGAACCCGCACGTCAACTCAATCGGACATTGAAGAAATACCACGGCATTGACCAAACAAGGTACGGTCGAGCCAGCGACGTTAAACCACGGCACTTCCGTGAGGTAACCTGTTATTACTATTGCCTTCTTTACTACTTGTGCATAATGTGAGGACACGTTTTTGCTTAAGTGTGGGGGGTAGTAGTACATCTATCTTAGGAGTAGTTAGGTAAAAAAATTCGTTTTTTTAGGATAAATTTTTCGTTTTTAATTTAGTTTAGACAAACTGAATGTGAACATCTCAAGAAGTAATTGTGCGCAAAGAAACATTGGCGTGCGCGACCGTGTGCGTACTCGCGCACCTGCGTAATTTGTGCGTATATGATATATTCTGATTTTTTGTTAATTTTTTCGAATTTTGTGTATCTCTTGAGTGGAATAAAGAGGGATGTGGAGCTGATAGAAACGTCCTAGAGAAGCAGTCGATCGAACAAAATCTTGAGGATCGGTTGTATGGTTATGAGCATTCGTGGAGGTTGGTACTTCGCGGTCAAAGGATAAACGAGCAAGCTCAGTCACGGAGATGCCGATGGCGAAAACCCTAATGGCGTGACGAGACGGGAAAACAGACCGTCTTTGCTGAAGTTAGTCGCTCAGGAAGGGGCGCGCGGTTGCAAACGCGTGGCCTGACTTGCGCGCGACTGGTCAGAAGCGAGAGCGGGGTCTGGTTCCATAGCTGCTATCCGAAGGCCATGATTGGAAACCGTTCTAGGGAAGAATAATATCCGGACAAGAAAGTATTCAATTCAAAGTGTAAAGCTCAAAAGGCCAAAACAATGAAAAGAAGAAATCGTGCAAACAAGTATGTATCAAAACTGTCCGAGAGCAAAAAGTGAAGCGTCGAAGACGTAAGCTCAGAAACCCTAAGACGCGGATCAATCACGTATCAAGAAAGCGAATACTAATAACCATGC
>QZGG01004213.1:0-16164 GCA_006409495.1 Sedum album
CTAGTGGTTATGATTATCTTAGATCCTGGGCAGAACCACTCAGGATGATCAAACAAACCGCTAAGATGTTCCATTTCTTCAGCGTCATCCAAAACAAGTAGAATTTTCCAAGGGCCAATAGCATCTCTGATTTTGGTCATACCTTCAGACACACTGGATATTTCCCCAGCTTCTTTCCCTGAGATGTCAGAGATTAATTTCCTTTGAAGACGAACCATGCCATTGTCTTGTTCTAAAACTCTTTTAATGTCTGCAAGGAAGCAAGAGCGGGCAAAGTAATAGCAATTAGCATTGAAAACAATCTGCGCAATTGTTGTCTTCCCAATACCACCCTGTCCGTGGATCACTCCTACCCCAACATCTTGAGATCCATCTTGTATCCATGCACAAATACATCGAACAATGGAATCTATACCAATAATATTACGAGGTAGAGCTAATTTCGGGACCACCAACTGCTTCCTCACCTCCTTAACGATGTTCAGAATGAGTTGTGCTTCGTTCCTGTTCACAAGATAAACCATGAAAGGGATGGACATTGAAAGCAAATAGGTGGAATGGACAAAAGCCACAAGTGAGGTGTAATTATATTCACCCATTGGCATCTTTCAAAGAGGGTCCTTTAAGAGCAGCAATTTCCTGGAGCGCTTTTCTCCAGCCATCCACTCGACCAATCTCACCCACAAATCTCTTCTCATGTGCCTCGAAGAATGTCTTGTAGAATCCAGTCTGATGGCGCACATCAGTTGGCTCCACATCAAAAAACACAGGCAGTACATACCGATCTGAAGAGGCATTAAGAAGCTCCATGATCTCTACTAGCTCATCTAGACACCAACGAGACTCTGCATATCGAGGTGACAAGGTCACAATGGACAAATTAGAGAGTCTAATTGCTTCAAGTAGCTTCTCCTGGATGTCCTTGCCATGCTCCAGTCCATCATTGTCCATGAACACTCTGAAGCCTTCTCTTTGCAAGCCGTTGAACAAGTGACCCTGAAATCCTTTACGAACATCCTCGCCTCTGAAACTCAAAAACACTTGATGCACAAATTTATTTCTCGGATTGAGCAATTCAGTGTGAGATCTACCAGCCATGGATGATGAAAAAAGTATTAGACAGAGTTACTAGAATTTGCAGACAGGGAAAACAATTATAGGGGCAATGGAGCCTTTACTCAAGTACTCCTAATAATATGACTTCTAATATATGACTTTGAAGTGTTTGATTCACTTTCCATTTGTGCCTTTGTTTTTTTGTTCATTTTATTTTTTTTTTAATCATATTTTCTATTTTTCTACTCATATATATATAATTTATTTATCCTCAATTACATATTTTATACTTTCTTTCTATTATGATAAATAAATGGAAATAGAGTGAGTATACTTTAATATAGAAAGTATTATGTGGATTCTCTCAATTGGTAGATTCGTATATCCCCTCTTGCACCCGTTGATTGCATTTTTTAAACGCATCAGAGTGTGCCAACGCATTAATGAAGCATGTGCACATGATAAATGCACATACGTGGCGCAATCTGATGCGTTCAAAAAATGCAATCAACGAATGCAAAAGAAGATCTATAAATCCACCAAATTAAATAACCTCTACTTTAATAATGCCAGTACCCACTACACTAATTAATACTAGAGTAAAACAAAAAGACCAAGACTTTGGATACTTGTCCCATCCCATCCCATCCCAGCTAGCTTACAAATTATTTACAGTCACCTGGCCTGGAGACCCTAATAGGCTAATACTAGAGTAAAACAAAAAGACCAAGACTTTGGATACTTGTCCCATCCATCCCATCCCAGCTAGCTTACAAATTAATTACAGTCACATGATACCTATCCAATTTAACCACAACATGATACTTACAATCTATTGCTCCTATTTTCATCTTTATAGCCAAATTGATTTCTGTTCTCAGGTTTGAAAATCATTGAATACCTCATCTCCAAAGAACACAAACTCTCACATCAGAAAAGAAAAGGATTGCATTGCAAACATAATGATCGAACCAACTTCTATCCAAAAAAATCACAGTTTGAAACCCTAAATCCCCAAAAAGGAATCGCTTAAATAGTTTCTTGAAAATAATTAACTGAGTATCTTACACTTTGGTAGGCAGTTCCGTTCCAACTCCACCGTCGTGCTTCACCTGAATTCACAGCAACACCGCGAATCTCAGAACAGCTCCACTCGGTTCGGGTCGGGTTAAAAATTATAATTTCAAATTGATACACGAGCCGATGCAGCAATGCATGTGATTATTAGCTAAAAACGGTTAAACGCATATTCTTGGTTATAATCATAATAAAAAATAATCGTTCAAATCCACATAATTTCAAAATATTAATTACTAGAAAAAAGATAGTACCACTACCATATAACAAGTACCAAAAAAAGTAGCATATTAGGAAATTTCAGGTAGTGACCATGCATCAAAGAAAAGTGCCAGCAATCGCAAAAAATAAAGTTTCAAAAAGTTAGTACAAGTCGCCTCAATGTCGCAACTGCACTCAGCACTGTGGCTATATTATGCAGCAGTGGATCAATCTCAGTCTTACAAGACACAGACAACCTTGCAAAGGTCTTAATTATCAATGAACCTTGCAAAGGTTTCATTTCTATCTACTTGTATTTTGCTGGCTAGACCAGATGTTTAACCTATAAAAACAAAAAGGAGACTAGAAATAATAAGCTTCTAAGAATGAAAAAGTTGCACAATATAAAATTGTGAAGTACACCTAGAAATTTTGAAAAAACGATCAGTTTAGTGGACTCAAGTATTGAGGAACCTCTTCTCAATCTACCATGCCGATGGGTTTCGATAAGTCTGCGCCAAATCCAAGAATATAAGTCCCAGCTCATGCTGTTTCTCGAACTCCGAGAGATCAACTGTACGAAATGCATTATGATATGCAGAGGCCATAGAGCTGTCGTCTTCTTCGTCAACTTCATAGACTATGTTAATCCCATATTTCAATGGAACACTTCCACAAGATTGAAATGAAACCTTCAGTTGATCGCCAGCACTTACATCTCTATGTGGCATCACGCTCCAATGACTTAACCACGTAACTTCAATTCCATGATAAAGCTTTGGTGCCATTGGATAGACTGCTGGAAAATATAGCCACTTGCACTTTGTGGTCAGGTTTTCGATTTGGAGATATTCCCTGATGCTGTTTTGATCACCATCGCATTCATACACACAAGAGACATTGAATGCTCGAATTGGATGATCAGAAACCAGGGACTGTATACATATCTCTGATCCGAATCCAGTGACGGAGAACCAATCTTCTAGTATGTGGTCTCCATGGAGGAAAACACTATATATTCCACATTGGTACACACCCTGCAATTTAATATAAACATGTTGAAAGCGGAATCAGGCAGCATTCTTCAACTAAAGAGTAAACTTTATAGAAAAACAAGAAGCAAACCTTTGAGACACCATAATAAAAAGTACAACACCCTGTTAGGGTGCTGCTTTGAGAAGACCCCAACTTAGAGAGGCCCATATATTTGGCCTTGTTGCCATCCAATTTTGTTACGGATTCAAACCGTAGAACACCTCCAATCTCAACCAGCTCTTGGCAGTCGTGAGCACACACACACACGCTTGCACCTTTAAGAAAAGGATGCTGCTCATATTCAATTCGTTCCAGTGAGGAGCAGCTGCTATCATAAAAGTTTACTGACCCGGGCACCAGTGATACCGACTGAAGATTCTCACAATCTGTTATAGTCAACCTATACAGCCGGGTGAACGACCTCAAGTCTTTATTTATTTCTCTAATCGGGTTACAACTAAGATCCAACTTTCTAAGTGAAGAAGATATGCAGCTTAAACTATCAAAAATAGAATCAGAAGAAATTCCACAATTTCTCAAAGTCAGCTTCACAATAGACGGAAACAAACTGAGCGATAAGAAAGGCGCAAGCATTTGACTATGAGACTTTGGGTTACCAGAAAGAATGATGGAAGATTCCATGTGATCAGGAACGGTAAAAAGGGTAAGGACAACCAGATAGATTCACCTTGTTAATAGAACGAAGCTTCTCAATGGAACTTGGAATCCTCCTAAGATTTTTGCAACCTTTTAAGTTCAAGTAGGTTAGTCTTGTCAAGCTTCCAATGGAATCATGTACCTCAACTAAACTTACACATCCTTCAAGAATAATCCATTCCAGCCCATTAGCATTCGAGAAGTCAGGGGTACTCCTCAAGGAAGAAGAATAACTGAGATTTAAAATTTTCAAGGCCCCGAGAAGCTGCATTTGAAAATTGTGAGCCTGCTTTAGAGATAATAACATTGAATGGAAATTTCTGTTCTTTATTTTTGGTAGTTGGTACCTTTTTATCCTCCCAGACTTGTGATAATTGACTATTTTGCATGTCAAGCACGGCAAGTTCATATAGTTCCATATGCTGAGGCACAAATTCCAAAGGACACCCTTGCCAGCATAACCATTTTATTGCCTTCGGGAAATCTAAGTAGTCCCCTTTGAGCTGCACATAGCTCAGTTCAAGCAAGTTCAAATTATCCAGTTTTGTAAATGAGTCAGTATTTACAGACTTTAAATTCAAAGACGTGTGATTTGAAGTGATCGGCTGGAGAATGCTAGCCAAACCAATGCCGCTGGGAATAGATTTAGTCTTTACATCCTCCTTCACGGTAATAATTTTGGGTACAGGAAAAGCAAGACGCATTCCTTTTACTGATGACGTCCCCTGTCATATTAATAAAAAAGCTTGAGTATAAGACTGAATGGTTATCAAGATCTACAAACATGATATATGACTTTTCACCTTATTTTTAACCAGCATATTGAATGTATCATTGTGATCCCATAATCTACTGCGGAGTCCTGGCTCGCTAACTGACTCTTTGCGAACAACTTCTCTTCCCATTTCTTGAATGAGCTGATGCATCATAAGCTCACCTCCACTGACACTCACCAGATACCGATTAGTTAGATTCTGAAACCCAGCCTTAGTGTACACTCCGCAAGCATTCAGAACCTTGAATGCATATTCTCTCTGTCTTCGAACAAAAAAGAAAGCAATATGAAGAAACAAGTTCCTCTCATCCTCATCTTCAAGGGAATCAAAGCTCAGTTTGAGAACTACTTGAATTCTTTGATTGGGGTATTTTTCCAATTTACGAAGTTTATCTTCCCATATTTCTAAATCTTCTTCCCCACGCAACATAGGTGCCAGGACGCAAAGTGCCAAGGGAAGCCCTCCACAGTAGTTTACAAATCCATCTGATAACTCCTCATATCCCTTCAAAGGATGATCCTGGTCAAACACAAGCAGGCTGAACAACTTAGTTGATTCCTCCTTATTCAATTTCAAAACCTTGAACTCTTGCTGGAACATTGGAATCTTCTTCATCTGCTGATTCCTAGTGGTTATGATTATCTTAGATCCTGAGCAGAACCACTCAGGATGATCAAACAATCCATTAAGATGTTCCATATCTTCAGCCTCATCCAAAACAAGTAGAATTTTCCAAGGGCCAATAGCATCTCTGATTTTGGTCATACCTTCAGATACACTATATATTTCCCCAGCTTCATACCCTGAGATGTCGGAGATTAATTTCCTTTGAAGATGAACCATGCCATTGTCTTGTTCTAAAACTCTTCTAATGTCTGCAAGGAAGCAAGAGCGGGCAAAGTAATAGCAATTGACATTGAAAACAATCTGCGCAATTGTTGTCTTCCCAATACCACCCTGTCCGTGGATAACTCCTACTCCCACATCTTGAGATCCATCTTGTATCCATGTACAAATATCACGAACAATTATATCTACAGCAATAATGTTAGGAGGTAGAGCAAACTTCTGGACCATCAATTTCTTCCTCACCTCCTTAATGACGTTTAGAATGAGTTGTGCTTCATTCCTGTTCACAATAGAAACCATGAAAAGGATGGACACTGAAAGCAAATAGGTGAAATGGACAAAAACCACAAATTAGGTGTAATTATATTTACCCATTGGCTTCTTTCAAAGAGGGTCCTTTAAGAGCAGCAATTCCCTGCAGTGCTTTTCTCCAGCCATCCACTTTACCTATCTCGCTCACAAACCTCTTCTCATGTGCCTCGAAGAATTTCTTGTTAAGTCCAGTCTGGTGCCGCACATCAGTTGGCTCCACGTCAAAAAACACAGGCAGTACATGCCGATCTGAAGAAGCATTAAGAAGCTCCATGATCTCTACTAGCTCATCTAGACACCATCGAGACTCTGCATATCGAGGTGACAAGGTCACAATGGACAAATTAGAGAGTCTAATTGCTTCAAGTAGCTTCTTCTGGATGTCCTTGCCATGCTCCAGTCCATCATTGTCCAAGAACACTCTGAAGCCTTCTCTTCGCAAGGCGTTGAACAAGTGACCCTGAAATCCATTGCGAACATCCTCGCCTCTGAAACTTAGAAACACCTGATGCAAAAACTTATTTCTCGGATCAGACAGTTCAGTATGAAATCTACCAGCCATACTTTATCAAAGAAGTATTAGAGAGAGTTATAAAAAATTCGGGACAGGTAAAGCATTGGAGAGGGGAGCCTTTATTCAGCTCAGCTGAAGTAAAATACTCCTAATATTATGACTTTGAAAAGTTTGACATAGTTTAACGTCAGCACCTACTGCACTAATCCATAATAGAGTAAAATAACAAGACTTTACGACTTCAGATACTGCTACCATTCCAGCTAGCTTCAAAAAAATTAATAGTGAACTTGACTATTCAAGTTATTTGGTTAATAAGAGATGAAAATTTTGTTGAAAACTTTGGTCAAACCGCTTTAGACTGCCACTTTGAGGCCTTCAACACGACACCTATAACGCGTGCTCATTTCCAGCGCATTTGTCATCTTTGAAAATCGTTGAATCCCTCATCTCCAAAGAACACAAACTTTCATGATCAATAAGGCAAGGACTGCATTGCAGACATAATGACTCTAAAGAACCAACTACTACCCAAAAAAACACAGTTTATAACCCTAAATCCCCAAAACGGAATCAACTCGAAGGTTAATTTATTAAAAACTAATCAACTGAGTATCTTACACTCTACTCCGTTCCAGCGCTGCCGCCAAGCTTCACTGGCCTTTTAAGGTCTCATTCAACGCCGGTCACAACTACCCAAGCCAGAGTTGCCTAAAACAAGCTAAAACAACTGATTTAAATTTAATGCGCAATGCCGGATGCATCAGTGCTTATCAAATTTAAAAAAAATGATTTTTAGACGTTAATATAGTTTCATACTTTCATGCTCTCAGATGATACTCTTTCATGTAGCATAGGTACATTGAGTATTTTCTAATTTAATAGATTATAAAATATTGTTGCGGACGGACCCTGGATCTGGTGTAACTTTAACTGGTTGCTGCATCACTTGATCTGGTGTATCATAACCTTAATGCAAAATTTACAGCTATTCTAGTGTAGCTGAAATCAGATGAGTATGTGATATAATGCATACATGACACCGCTGACAACCTAAGGAGGATAATAAGTACAACAGGTGATTATTGACTTATTTCTGCAATAATATGATTCATCTCCGAAACTAAACTTCGCAATGTGTTAAACTAGACAATAGATTCTGTCATACTGATCTAATGAAGCAAGATTAGACTTACAGTGATGGGAGCTTTGTTTTCGACTCATTGGGGGTACCGACATAAGTTGTACAAAAATAGCGTTCTGATTATCAAAGGATGTGCTTCTGAATGAACTCAGTCTATCAGCCGCAGGTTGATCTTGTGTCCGTCCTCCACACTCGCCCAAAAAAGCTGATGACTGCAAACAGATAAGATAGTTACAATGGTGACAATTTCAAGTTGTGTCTGTGCATCAAAGAAAAAAGTGTGAGCAATTCATCTTTAATAACAGACTTCCAAAACAGTAGTAGTACAACATTGCGCCCTTGAACGAAGAGGGGACAGTTGACAAATAACTAAGAAATCTGTAGAATGAAGAGTTCAGCATTGCAACATAGTATGGGTTTCCAGTAATACACTTAACAAGTGAGAAGCATACCAACAAATCTGGAGACATCATCATCATGTGAAGCTTTTTTAAGGACTAAAGTTGTAAGAAATCTCTTCAATCAAAGTACCATCCTGCAGGGTTGCTAATATCAGCCCCGGACCAAGAATATATGTCCCTGGCTCATGCTGCTTCTCATACTCGGAAAGATCTACAGTACGGAATACGTCATGATATGCTGAAGCGAGACAGTTCTTCAGCGTGACTTGGTTACTCAACGTGAAATCAAAGTCTTCTTCATCCACCTCATAGACAACGTTAATCCCACATTTTATTGGAACATCTCCACATGATTGAAATGAAACCTTAAGCTCGTCACCAACTCTTACATCTCTATGTTGCATCACGCTCCAATGACTTAACCATGTAATTTCAGTGCCATCATTTAGCTTTGGATGCAATGGATATACAGCTGGATAATACAGCCATTTGCACATGGTTGTAAGGTTTTCAATTTGGAGATATCCCCTGACACTTTTGTGATAACTGCCACATTTATAAACACAAGAGACGTTAAATGCTCGAATTGGATGATTGGGTATCCTGGGGATAGTATACCGTATCTCTGATCCAACAACCGGGGTGGAGAACCAATCTTCTAGAATGTGGTCTCCATGGAGAAATACACTATATATTCCACATTGGTACACTCCCTGCAGGTTAATATATAAATTTTCACGGTGAATCAAACAGCATTCTTCAGGAATCTAGAATTACAAACTTATCACCAACTTCATAATAGAACAAGAACACTAACCTTTGATAGACCATAATCAACACCTCCATTGACAATTAGGGGGCTGATCTGAGATGACTCCAACATAGGAATCCCATATATTTCGCTTTTCTGGCATCCAATTTTGTTATGAGTTCTATCTGCAGAACACTTCTAATCTCAACCAGCTTAGGGCAGCCGTATGCACTAACATATGCATCTTCTATAAATGGATTCTTCCAATATTCAACTCTTTCAAGTGAAAGGCACTGAAATGCTGATAAGTTTAATGACCCAGGCAACTGAGAAATCAACTGAAGATTCTCACAACTGTGTAAATTCAGCTTTTGCAGCCTAGTGAAGGTTCTCAAGTCTTTTTTTATTCCTCTAATTGGGTTATGACTGAGATCCAAGTTTCTTAGTGAGGAAGATAAGCAGCTTAAGCTATCAAAAACAGCATCACTAGATATACCACAATTTGTCAATCTCAGCTTCACAATTGAGGGGAACAATTTGAGCGAAGAGAAAGGCGCAAGTATTTGACTTTGTGAGTTCAGGTTACCAGTAAGGATGATGGACGATTCCATACGACTGGGAGCAGTAAAAAGGTAACGGCAACCAGATAGATCCACCTTCTTAATAGAACGAATCTTTTGAATGGTATTTGGAATCCTCCTAAGATTTATGCAACCTTTTAAGTTCAAGTAGGTTAGTCTTGTCAAGCTTCCAATGGAATCATGTATCTTAACTAAACTTACGCAGCCTTCAAGAATAATCCATTCCAGCCCATTAGCATTCGAGAAGTCAGGGGTACTTCTCAAGGAGCAGGAATAACTGAGATTCAAAATTCTTAAGGCACCAAGAAGCTGCGTAAGAGAAAATATGTAAACCTGCTTCAGCATTATAATAGCAAAGAATGAAAATTTATTCTCTAATATATTAGTAGTTAATACCTTTTTATCTTCCCAAACTTGTGATAATTGACTATTTTGCATGTCAAGCACAGCAAGTTCATACAGTTCCATATGTTGAGGTATGAATTCCCAAGGGCACCCTTGCCAACATAACCATTTTATTACCTTCGGGAAATCTAGATAGTCTCCGTCGAGCCGTACATAGCTTAGTTCAAGCAAGTTCAAATTATCAAGTTTGTAAATGCGACAGTGTTTACGGACTCAAAACCGAAGAAGTGCACTTTGAAGTAATCGGCTGGAGAATGCTGGCCAAACCAATGCCACCGGCAATAGACTGAGGTTTAATTTCATCCTTCACTGTAACAATTTTAGGTATAGGAAACGCAAGCCGCAATCCTTTTACTGATGATGTCCCCTATCAAAAAATAAAACAGCTTGAGTACAAGACTGAATGGTTATCAAGATTTACAAATATGAGATATGACATTTTCACCTTATTTTAAGCAGCATACTGAGTGTATCATTATGATCCCATAATCTACTGCGGAATCCAGGTTCATTAACTGATTCTTTGCGTACAACTTCTCTTCCCATTTCTTGAATAAGCTGATGCATCATAAGCTCACCTCCACTGATACTCACCAGATGCCGGTTAGTCAGATTCTGAAACCCAGCTTTTGTGTACACTCCGCAAGCTTTCAGAACCTTGAATGCATATTCTCTATGTCTTCGAACAAAAAAGAAAGCAATATGAAGAAACAAGTTCCTGTCATCCTCATCTTCAAGGGAATCAAAGCTCAGTTGGAGAACTACCTGAATTCTTTGACTGGGATTTTTTTCCAATTTTTTAAGTTTATCTTCCCATATTTCCAAATCTTCTTCCCCACGCAACATAGGTGCCAGGACGCAGAGTGCCAAGGGAAGCCCACCACAGTAGTTTACAAATTTGTCAGATAGCTCCTCGTATCCTTTCAAAGGATGATCCTGGTCAAACACAAGCAGGCTGAACAACTTAGTTGACTCCTCGTGATTCAATTTCAAGACCTTGAACTCTTGCTGGAACATACGAGTCTTCTTTACTTGTTGATTCCTAGTGGTTATGATTATCTTAGATCCTGGACAGAACCACTCAGGATGATCAAAAAATCTAGTAAGATGTTCCATTTCTTCAGCCTCATCCAGAACAAGTAGAATTTTCCAAGGGCCAATAGCATCTCTGATTTTGGTCATACCTTCAGATACACTATATATTTCCCCAACGTCATTCCCTGAGATGTCATGATTAATTTCCTTTGAAGACGAACCATGCCATTGTCTTGCTCTAAAACTCTTCTAATGTCTGCAAGGAAGCAAGAGCGGGCAAAGTAATAGGAATTAGCATTGAAAACAATCTGCGCAATTGTTGTCTTCCCAATACCACCCTGTCCGTGGATCACTCCAACTCCCACATCTTGAGATCCATCTTGTATCCATGACAAATATCTTGAACAATGGAATCTACAGCAATAATGTTATGAGGTAGAGCTAATTTCGGGACCACAATTTCTTCCTCACCTCCTTAATGATGTTTAGAATGAGTTGTGCTTCGTTCCTGTTCACAAGAGAAACCATGAAAGGATGGACATTGAAAGCAAATAGGTGAAATGGACAAAAACCACAAATTAGGTGTAATTATATTACCCATTGCTTCTTTCAAAGAGGGTCCTTTAAGAGCAGCAATTCCCTGCAGTGCTTTTCTCCAGCCATCCACTTTACCTATCTCGCTCACGAAACTCTTCTCATGTCCCTCGAAGAATGTCTTGTTGAGTCCAGTCTGGTGCCGCACATCAGTTGGCTCCACATCAAAAAACACAGGAAGTACATGCCGATCTGAAGAAGCATTAAGAAGCTCCATGATCTCTACAAGCTCATCTAGACACCATCGAGACTCTGCATATCGAGGTGACAAGGTCACAATGGACAAATTAGAGAGTCTAATTGCTTCAAGTAGCTTCTTCTGGATGTTCTTGCCATGCTCCAGTCCATCATTATCCATGAAGACTTTGAAGCCTTCTCTTCGCAAACTGTTGAACAAGTGACCCTGAAATCCATTGCGAACATCCTCGCCTCTGAAACTTAGAAACACCTGATGCAAAAACTTATTTCTTGGATCAGACAGTTCAGTATTAGATCTACCACCCATGGATGATCAAAGAAGTATTAGAAAGATATTAAATTTTGCAGACAGGGAAAGCATTGGGCAGAGGAGCCTTTAGTCAGCTGGACTCTAATATTCCTAATATTATGACTGACGACTTTGATAAAGTTTAATGTCAGCACGTCGTGCACTAATCCGTATTCCATACTAGAGTAAAATAGAAAAACTTTAGGACATCAGAAACTACTTCCACCCCCTCTAGCTTCAAAATTAATTGAAGTAGATTTTGGTATTTAATTGTGAACCAAAAAAACAGAATTTATAACCCTAAATCCCCAAATCAGAATCAACACGAAGCTTTAACTTATTGAAAACTAATTAACTGAGTATCTTACACTCTACTCCGTTCCAGCTCCGACCCAGAGCTTCACCGGCCTTTCACGGTCTCACTCAACGCCGTTACTACCACTCGCGCCGACTTGCGTAACCCCATCAGAAAAGCTCCTGTGATTGGGACGGAGTAGAGTGTAAGATACTTTTAAAAAATAAAATGTCAAATGCACATACGCCTGAAGGTACAAAAGTTAATTAAATTAATTTTTATTATTTAGAAAAATTATTACTCCGGTTTTCATCTTGCTTAACGCCAGATGATTCTTAATAATGAGAGTATTGTAGCCGTATAAGGGACAGTCGTTTGGTCTCTAGTCTCAAAGATTGATGGTTCAAATCCGTCGGACGGAGATTGCAACTTGGCTTGCACATATCAGCGCCAGCACCAAGAATGCATGTCCCAGGCTGGTGGTGTTTCTCATGCTCAGAACGATCTATAGTATGAAATGGCTCATGATATGATGATTGATGAGGTGAGACAATTCTCCAGCATGACTTGGTTACTCATTGTAAATCAAAGTCTTCTTCATCCACATAGACGAGGTTGATACCACATTTTAAGGGAACATCTCCACATGTTTGAAAAGAAACCTTAAGCTCATCACCAGCTTTTACATATCTATGTTGCATCACGCTCCAATGACTTAACCATGTAACTTCAGTTCCTTCATTAAGCTTTGGATGAAAAGGATAGACAGCTGGAAAATACAGCCATTTGGACATGGCTGTCAGGTTTTCGACTTGGAGATGTCCCCTAATACGTTTATGGTATTTGCCACATTCATAAAGACATGAAATGTTAAATGCTCGAATCGGTTGATCAGGTAGCCTGGGGATAGTATACAGTATCTCTGATCCAACTTCAGTGACGGTGAACCAATCTTCTAGAATGTGGTCTCCGTGAAGGAAAACACTATATATTCCACATTGGTACACTCCCTGCAGTTTGATACGAAAGTGTTAAAAGTGGAAACAAGCAGCATTCTTTAGTAAGGAATCCAGATTACAAAACATCAATATTTCATAACCTAACAAGAACACAAACCTTTGATAGACCATAATCAACACCTCCATTGACAATTAGAGTGCTAATCTGTGATAACTCCAACTTAGAAAATCCCATATATTTTGCTTTTCTGGCATCCAATTTTGTTATGGGGTTCTAATTGTAGAACACCTTCAATCTCAACCAGCTTTGGGGAGTTGTATGCACCTATGTTGCACGGACACGCGTAAAGGGTTGCCGTATCCGTGTCGGACACGTATCGGACGCGCCGAACGGCCGAAAACTCTAGGAAACACAGTAATAGGACAATTTATAGTCAAACTGATTTTATTTAATAAATTATTTTATAATAATAATAAAACGACCGTGTTTTAGTTAATTAATAAAAAACTACTTTCTTTCCATATTAAATTTCGAATTTACGTTGTTTTTTATTATTAAATTGCATATTTTATTATAAATATATAAAATATATATATTAAAAATAGACGTGTCCTGCCGTGTCCATTTTTCATTATTTTAGAAATTGCCGTATCCACGTATCCTACCGTATCCGTGTCCCGTGTCCGTATCCGTGCAACATAGGTATGCACTAGCACATGTATCTTCCATAAATGGATTTTTCTGATATTCAACTCTTTCGAGTGAAAGGCACTGAGATGCTGATAAGTTTAATGCCCCAGGTAACTGAGATATCAGCTGAATATTCTTACAGCCATGTAAACTCAGCATCCGCAGCCTAGTGAAGGTTCTCAAGTCCTTTTTAATTTCTCTGATTGGGTTATAGCTAAGATCCAACTTTCTTAGCGAGGAAGATAAGCAACTTAAGCTATCAAAAACAGGATCACAAGAAATACCACAACTGGTCAAACTTAGCTTCACAACTGACGGGAACAAATTAATCGAAGAGAAAGGGGGAAGTATTTGACTTTGAGACTTCAGGTTACCAATAAGGATGATCGAAGACACCGTGCGATTAGGAACAGTAAAAAGGTAAGGGCAACCAGATAGATCCACCTTTTTTAAGGAATGAATATTTTCAATGGTATTTGGAATCCTCTTAAGATTTTTGCAACCTTTCAAGTTCAAGTACGTTAGTCTTGTCAATCCGCCAATGGAATCATGTACCTTAACTAAGCTTATGCATCCTTCGAGAATAATCCATTCCAGCCCATAAGCATTCGAGAAATCGGGGGTACTTCTCAAGGAGCATGAATAACTGAGATTTAAAATTTTCAAGGCGCCAACAAGCTGCAAAATGTTACCCTACTTTAGCAATATAATTAAATGGAATGAAAATTTCTCCACTTTAGTATTAATAGTTAGTACCTTTTTATCCTCCCAGACATGTGATAATTGACTGTTTTGCATGTCAAGCACAGCAAGTTCATATAGTTCCATATGCTGAGGTATGAATTCCAAAGTACACCCTTGCCAGCATAACCATTTTATTGCCTTCGGGAAATCTAAATAGTCCCCTTTGAGCCGCACATAGCTCAGTTCAAGCAAGTTCAAATTATCCAGTTTTGTAAACGAGTCAGTATTTACAGACTCTAAATTCAAAGACATGTGATTTGAAGTGATCGGCTTGAGAATGCTAGCCAAACCAATGCCGCTGGGATTAGATTTAGCTTTTAAATCCTCCTTCACCGTAATAATTTTGGGTACAGGAAAAGCAAGCCGCAAGCCTTTTACTGATGGCGTCCCCTGTCATAAAATAAAACAGCTTGAGTTCAAGACTGAATGGTTAATACGATCTACAAATGAGATATGACTTTTCACCTTATTTTTAACCAGCATATTAAGTGTATCATTGTGATCCCATAATCTACTGCGGAGTCCTGGCTCGCTAACTGACTCTTTGCGAACAACTTCTCTTCCCATTTCTTGAATAAGCTGATGCATCATAAGCTCACCTCCACTTACACTTACAAGATGCCGATAAGTCAAATTCTGAAACCCAGCTTTCGTGTACACGCCACAAGCTTTCAGAACCTTGAATGCATATTTTCTATGTCTTCGAACAAAAAAGAAAGCAATATGAAGAAACAAGTTCCTGTCATCCTCATCTTCAAGGGAATCAAAGCTCAGTTTGAGAACTACCTGAATTCTTTGATTGGGGTATTTTTCCAATTTACGAAGTTTATCTTCCCATATTTCTAAATCTTCTTCCCCACGCAACATAGGTGCCAGGACGCAAGAGTGCCAAGGGAAGCCCTCCACAGTAGTTTACAAATCCGTCTGATAGCTCCTCATATCCCTTCAAAGGATGATCCTGGTCAAACACAAGCAGGCTGAACAACTTAGTTGATTCCTCCTTATTCAATTTCAAACCTTGAACTCTTGCTGGAACATACGAATCTTCTTCACCTGCTGATTCCTAGTGGTTATGATTATCTTAGATCCTGGGCAGAACCACTCGGATGATCAAACAATCCTAAGATGTTCCATTTCTTCAGCGTCATCCAAAACAAGTAGAATTTTCCAAGGGCCAATAGCATCTCTGATTTTGGTCATACCTTCAGACACACTGGATATTTCCCCAGCTTCATACCCTGAGATGTCGGAGATTAATTTCCTTTGAAGACGAACCATGCCATTGTCTTGTTCTAAAACTCTTCTAATGTCTGCAAGGAAGCAAGAGCGGGCAAAGTAATAGGAATTAGCATTGAAAACAATCTGCGCAATTGTTGTCTTCCCAATACCACCCTGTCCGTGGATCACTCCTACTCCCACTCTTGAGATCCATCTTGTATCCATGCACAAATACATCGAACAATGGAATCTATACCAATAATGTTAGAGGTAGAGCTAATTTCGGGACCACCAACTGCTTCCTCACCTCCTTAATGATGTTCAGAATGAGTTGTGCTTCATTCCTGTTCACAAGATAAACCATGAAAGGGATGGACATTGA
>QZGG01004215.1:0-16113 GCA_006409495.1 Sedum album
AAACGATGTAGAAAATGACCAGGAGAGTTCCTCAATTAGGTGTTCGCCCTGCAGTGCATACTCTTCCGGTATCGGGTCTCCGGCGTGCCAACCTCTGGGCGGCGTCATGTCCAAGTTGGCACCCTGTGGTGCCACATACTCCATAACACGCTGGGCGTTGAACACTCAGCGCTCATCCATCTGAACATAAGCGCGACCTCCCTGAGTACTGTTCTCAGCTCGCGCACGCACTGATTGGCGCCTGCTCCTTCTGGGCGCCACTGGCTCTTGCGCCACAACCTCTGGCGCAGGCCTGGCGTTCTCCAATCCTGGCTTGTAGCGGGCCCTTCATACTCACAGCTTCCCAGTAGCTGGTGAGCAGGCGCGTGTAGTGCACCTTCTTCCCATAGTAGAGACCCTTGAGGATCTCCATATCTAGTAGCTCGGGCCGCTGAGATCCATTGTAGCGGCCGATGATGGAGTGGGAGATGAGCCTCTGAAGATAGAACATCTTCGGGTCCAGCAATTCCGTGCCGAGGCTCCTTCCTCCGGCATATGGCCTGCTACCATCAGTCCAGTCGTCCCGGGCTTCCTGGTCCCATGACTGCGCCAAACTATGATGGCGCGGCTTCGTAGTACACGCCCCTGTGGCGGTACCTGATCCGATCAGCTAGTCCTTCGTACAACACGAGGAACTCCAGTGTATCCTCCACGTCCGTGTCCGAGGACAGCTCCATAAACGATCCCCATCCAGTTGCGGTGAAAGCCGCATGCACTTCTTCATAGAGCCCCATCTCACGAAGGAACTCCTCATCTACAAAAACCGTAGGCAAAATTTCACACCTACTGTACAGCTTGTGCCTGATCTCAAAATCTAACTTCTCGGACTGGTCTACACAGATAGACATTGTACAAAGCAAAAACAAACACGGGACTGACTAAACTGGCGCGCGTGTCCTGTCACGCGCGTGCACTATGCAGATCTAGATCTAAACTTCTACTGAACATTGAATACCAAAACTATCCAAATCACTGAAATTTTGACAGTAGAATACCTGCACTGAGATCTACGTTCTGGCCAAAATCACAAATTCTGGGTTGGGCGGGCGGCGGCGGCGGTGGCTTTGGTGGTTTTGGGGTTTTTGTGTTAGAGAGATAAGTTGAAAATGAAATGTGACACAAAATGAACCCCACATCACATATTTATAGTACAAAAAGCCCACATGCATGCATGGCCCAAAACTAACTTGGGCCCAAATCAAAACTAAACCTAAAACTAAAACTAAACTAAAACTAAGCAAAACTAAAGCACACACAAAAACATGAAAATAAAAACTAAGTTAGGTTTGTCGGAGTACCTTCCGACGAGTGCTTTGTTTAACGTCGTTAGCTCGACGCAATGTGCACTCATAGTGCACGGTTTACCTCCCCCACACTTGAATATTTGCCTCCTTCCGTGTTATCATCTTTTCTGCATGGCAAAAATTCAAGTGAGTTAATATCAGATAAATAAGAGTAGTCAATATGATCGGAGGGTAAAGAGATAGAAAACGCAAAGTTTCGCGTATTAGGTTTTTCAGATGCGCCGGTCCTTGCACATGTTAACTCTCGTGCGTCCCTGAGTTGTGCATTCCTATTCTGCATGATCATCCTGCGCACCATATCTGCGTTCCGATGCTGTTCCCTAGTATTGTGTTGCTCTCGGCTTCGCTCTCTGCTCTTCTTATCAGGTGGCTTATTCTTTATGTTGTTCTGGCGCGCCAAAGGCATAGGCTTCTGGCTGGCGCGCATCATCTCAGAATGCTTCGGTATAGGTGCCTTCTCCTTGAGCTTCACCCGATCATTTACTAATGGTTCCTCGGATAACCTGATTCTGTTGATGACATCTAATCTGAGTATGTGCTTCTTATCTTGTAGTGTCACCATACCTTTACCGACATCAATGCATACTTGCGCGGTTCTCATGAATGGTCGGCCAAGCAACACAGTTTCTCTGGCTTCAGTATTCGGCTTGTTCATGTCAACTACATAGAAATCTGCTAGGAACTTGAGTTCGCCGACATGAGTCAAGACATCTACTATCTTCCCCTTTGCTTCGGTCCGTGAGTTGTCCGCAAGTAGTAATCCAATGTCCGTTGGCTCTAGAGGTCCCATTGACGATGCTGAATATAGCGAATATGGCAGCAAGTTAACCGAGGCTCCTAAGTCTAACATGCACTCGCTAACCAGGGTGTCTCCAATAAAGCACGGAATGGTAAAAGTTCCCGGATCAGCAAGTTTCTCTGGTAAATCTGGAGCTAAACAAAGCTTAAGACAGGCTTGGAAATCATCAGCATGATTCTTCCTCTGTTCTGGTGCGTCAGGTTGGTGCGTGTGAAAACTGTGCTACAATCAATTCTTTACTCTGTTCTTCTGCGCCAGCAGTACGCGTGTATCAACTGGCGCGCTAGTATTGTCTGGTTGTGGCGCGTCCATCTGAACCATGTTGATACTTCCTTGGGTTCTGAATGACCTGAGAGGGCAGATTACCATCACTAGCCTTCAGTTCATTCACAGTGGCGATCTGGGTGAGCTGGTTCTCTATTAGTTTAAACCTTTTCATTCTGCTCTTCATTCCTTCGTACTGTCTCAGCCAACTGACTACTACTCTTCTAGTGATTCTTGGGTGGCTGCTGGTTTACTGCACTGGTCCTTCAGCGCGTTTGTGTGGTGGGTTATAGGCAGCAGCTGGCGCGTAAGGTCGCGCGCCAGTGGGCATTAGGTTGCGCGCGCCAGTCAGCGCGCGGTCTTTGGAAATTCTGGTCATTCTTCCAACTAAACCCATTCTCAGCCAATCCAAATCTAGGCTGTCCTTGCCTAGCTTGTCCATTATTCCATCCTCCTACTGCATTAACATCTGCGTGTTCTTCGAATAGGGAGGGGCATGCGTCAGTCTGGTGATCTGTGGCGTGACAGAATTCGCAAGTTCTAGCATCGGCGCTTTGTTTCATCATCAACTTCTGCATCATATCCTTCAATTCTTTGATCTCTCCGGTTACGTCTACTTGATGCAGTGATCTGGCGCGGTTGTTCTCTAGAGACACTTGATATCTGACTTGGTCCGCCGTGTCTTCTATCAGCTTCCAAACATCCTCTGGGTACATATTCCTCACGTTGCCTCCTGCGCAAGCATTCAACAACCTGAGTTCCATCTCAGTTAATCCGTTGAGGAAGTTCTCGATCAGTACATGTTGCGGGAGTCCGTGGTTGTAGCAGTTCGCCTCAAGTTCCCTGAACCGCTCGTAATACTCTGATAGTGACTCTCCATGCAACTGTTTCGGGCAGCTAGCTCTCTACGTAGTAATGATACCTTGGCCGCGGGATAGAATTTGTCTAGGAACCGTTCTTGTAACTCGGGCCATGTCCTTATTGATCCCGGAGCTAGCCCCATCAACCATTGTCGAGCTGAATCACATAATGAGAATGGGAAAGCTCTCAACTTCAGCAACTCAGGATCCTCGTTCCCATTCCTCATGTTTCACAATGGCCGCGAACTCTCTGACGTGTTTGACTGGGTTTCACTAGCCATACCATGGAACTTTGGTATGTAGTGAACAAGCTGAGTCCGCAGCTCAAAGTGACCATCTGGGGGCAGTACGATGCACCATGGCTGATTAACCGAGGAGCAGACATCTCCTTAATGGTGCGGCGCGCCACTGGTTGAGCAGGTACGCGCGCGACAGGTCTGGCGCCGTATATCCATATTATTGGCTGGTTGTTGTTCCTCTATATTCAGCGTCCATTCTGAACTCTAAGTCTCTGCGTACTTCTCTTCTGATTGCTTCGAGTTCAGCTGGGTTCAGGCGAGCAAAGATGTTTCGGCGTTGCGCACTGGCGCGTCTGGAGTTTCTTTCGTTCTGCCGATTACACTATTCTCACCAAAATCTTCCATGCAAAACAAAAACAACAGCTAAATTAAACGTAACTAATTTTTTTTGGATTTTTATATAAGAAAACAAAAAGTAAATAACAAAAAAAAAGAAAAGAAAAAACTTCTCTAGCCGTTCCCCGGCAACGGCGCCAAAATTTGACGAGCACGTCGTTGAGTGCTGCAAATTTATCCCGACTCTCCTTACTAGTATAGTATTGGCAAGCTGGGGTCGAATCCACAGGGAACGGTGGAAGTCTCTTTCAACTACAAACTAAGATTGGGGTTGTGAGTGAAACAATTAAAAGAAAGAAAACTGTTGCGCAAGTACAACTGGCGCACACACAGACAGCAAGTATAAAAGATGTAAATAAATATGCAAGAGATGAGCTCGGTTCAGATTCTTCACTATGAATTTCTATGTTTATCCTCGGTCACTAAAGATACATGATATAATTGTCACGTAGGTTAAGGTCCTGTCACAGCTTAATAACCTACACATACATTCCGGTCAAAGTCTGTATGATATTATTACTCAATCTAGTCTAGTCAATAACGAATCCGGTCAAGGTAGCTACTGCCTATTCTAGTGTTACTCCTATCATTCACAGTCACGTACTTCTGATAGTTTAACTATAGATAATAGATTCTACAACTAAGTCTGCGGTGCAAGGCTTCGCTTAATTGTCTAACCTAATTATCATGCAATTGAGTTCGGAATAATAATACTAAACTTATCATGCAAATTAAGAACAAGACCTCAAAACATATTATTCATAGATCAAATCCAAACCGAGTTCAGTGAGTTTAGCTACTCATACTGATGAATACATCTCAAGAATAATTATAAGACAACTAAATAACAAGACAAATCTGATGTGGTGCGTCGGCAGGCTCGCGTGACAGCTTGTGCGCACGTCTCGCCGGAATTCTGCTCTCTGCTGCGCCGTCAGCTCTCTAAGTACGCATATGTGTGATTTCCATGAAGCTTTATATTTATAGTCCTTGCCTCCTAGGGTTTCCACGAATATTTAGGCAAGGATATCTGTAGGAAATCTTCATTATCTCTAAAAATCAGCTTAGGAAATATTTAATCTCCAAAAAGCGAATTTAGAAATATCTTCAGCGCGTGATGACGTTATCGCTCCGAATATCTCGCTGTCTGCTGACGTCACCGTTTTGCTGTCCTCTGCGCGACCCACACTCGCGCGCCATACTGCTCGCGCGCTAGTGGTCTCCTTCGTCCTTTGTTGTCAAGTTGTTGTCTTTTGTTCTGAATTTCAGCCTTCTTGTTGCGTTTTTGTTCTAACTCTTCTTTCAAATCTGAGATACAAAACTACACCAAAAGCGTTATCTTATACTGAAATATGTTAGAATATAAGCAGTGTAAAGGACTTAAAATAGCGTACAACTGTGCTCTATTAGTAGTAAAGAAGCCAGTAGCAATGCATGCACATATAGTAATTTGCACCGCTTAAAAACACAGTTCAAAATATAGCCACCCACCGAGTCGTTTAAAACACCGATTAAAATTAAAGCACCGAATAAAAACATGTGTTTTAAAACAGAAATTCAACATCCACGGAAATAGTTCAAGACACCGATTACAAATATTTAAAACGAAGAAGAAAAAAACCGGGAGAGCTCTCCAATTGGATCTTCACTTTGTAGCTTGTACCCTTCCGGAATCGGGTCTCCAACACGCCATCCTCTGGGCGGCGTCAAGTCTAGGTTGGCACCCTGTGGCGCCATGTACTCCATCACCCGCTGGGCGTTGAATACCCAGCGCCCATCAATCTGCACTTGTGCGCGACTTCCCTGTGCGCTGGACTCAGCTCGCGCACGCCCTGTCTGGCGCCTGTTCCTTCTTGGCGCCACAGGCTCTTGCGCCACTACCTCTGGCGCAGCCCTGACATCCTCCAAACTGGGTCTATAGCTCCAGTACGCGGTACCATCCGTGCGAACCTTAATCCCTTTGTAGAGACGCAGCTTTTTGTGGCGCGTCACAAATTCAGCCCGTACAATCGTGTGTTCCTCCAGCCAAGGCTCCATGTGTAGCGCATGCAGGAAGTGCGTGATCAGACCTCCACAGAGCAGTGGACCCTTCATGCTCACAGCTTCCCAATAGCTGGTGAGCAAGCACGTGTAGCGCACCTTTTTCCCGTAGTAGAGACCCTTAAGGATCTCCTTGTCCGTAAGTCCTGGGCGTTGGGATCCATTGAAACGCCCTAGAATTGAATGTGAGACGAGCCTTTGAAGGTAAAACATCTTCGGGTCAAGCAGTTCCATTCCGAGGCTTCGCCCACCCGCGTATGCCTTGCTGCCATCGGTCCACTCATTCCAAGCTTCCAGATCCGTGTGCTCATCAACCTGCGCAGCCGGCATCCTGTCCAAGCCCATAACTGCGCCAAACTGGGATGCCTTGCTGCCATCGGTCCACTCATTCCAAGCTTCCAGATCCGGTCTGCTAGTCCTTCGTATGAGGCAAGGAACTCTAAAACATCTTCAACGTCCGTATCACATGAGAGTTCCATGAATGCAGCCCATCCAGTGGCCGTGAAAGCGGCGTGCACTTCCTCGTACAGAGCCATGTCTCGGAGGAAATCTTCATCCACAAAAACAGTAGGCAAAGACCTCGAACCTACTGTACATCCTGTACCTTATCTCAAAATCAAGCTTCTTGGACTGATCCACACAGATAGACATACTAGCAGCAAACGTGATACTCAATTAACTCAAACTGGCGCGCGTGTCTTGTCACGCGCGAGCACTATGCAAATCTAGATCTCAAACTTCTACTGAACAATTCACAATTCACACACCAAAATTCGTCCAAATGAACTGAAATTTGAACAGTAGAATACCTTTACTGAGCTCTGCGTTCTGGTAGAAAATTGTCCGATTCTGGGTTTGACGGCGACGCGGCGGCGGTCGGCGGTGGGTTTTGGTGGCCTGGGGTTTTTGTGATTAGTGAGATAAGTTGAAAATGAAAAGTGACACAAAATGAACCCCATAACACATATTTATAGCACAAAAAGCCCATATGCATGCATGGCCCAAAACTACATGGGCCCAAAACTAAAAGAAAATCTAAAACTAAAACTAAACTAAAACTAAGCAAAAACTAAACACACACAAAAAACATGAAAATAAAAACTAAGTTAAGTTTGTCTGAGTACCTTCCGACGAGTGCTTTATTTAACGTCGTTAGCTCGACGCAAATGTGCACTCATAGCGCACGGATCTCCTCCCCCACACTTGAACTTTTGCCTACTTCCGTATTATCATCTTTTCTGCATAGCAAAAATTCAAGTGAGTTAGTATCAGCAGATTGACCGTGCGCAGTATGGATGATAGATATTCCAAACACGCAACTCAAAAGAATTTATAGAACTAGGGGTGACCTAGTGTCGAACCCAAGGGAACAGTGGAGTCAAGTTATATTTCAAACTCGATTACTAGCTTTTAATTCTCTACACTCGATTACTAGCTTTCAATTTAGTTCTTAAGTGCTTTATTTATTTCAAAGGCAATATTATTTATTCTAAAGGCAATCTCAAGGCAATATTTAAAAGAAAAGGTTTGTTATCAAATATTAAAAACTATGATAAGGATGAGAATAATCTACTAATACTTATGGTTTCACTCAAACAAGATATATAAATCCTCACTCCCGTGTTAGATTTATATTATAGTTATGAATTTCCTTCTTGATGACAATTTAATATAGAATGTATAGTTATATGATAATATAAATCCTCACTCCCGTGTTAGATTTATATTATAGAATTTAGACTGAGTAGCATTAGCATACGAATCCTCACTCCCGTGTTAGATTCGCACGTAAACATCTACTCGACTAGCTACATTCCTCCCGGTGTTTTCACTAATCTGTCCAAATAAAATTATTAATACATTCATGCACCAAATATACTCGCTGCTCTCGCTTTGCTAATATACTCGATCTAATGGTTGTATTGATTCCAAAATAATCTAAGTTCACCTCCCGGTCCTTCCCTAGAAAATACTACTCGAACTACACTTCTAGATGTTTTGTCAGGACACCTAATTTATGAAGATAAAGCTCGGGTATGATTCAACACACGCAATTGTCATACAAGAATTGATTCATATAAATTAAATAATCATGTTCTAGTTATTCATAAGCATTAGAGATTCATCAAATCCCTATCATAAGGAAACTATTCACTCATCTCGAGTGATAATGCAAACATGTTCAAACGATTGTAAAGTAAAACGATTGTAAATAAAACAAGAGTAAAGTTTAGAAATTCTCAGTGATTGATGATCCACGGTCGAGCTCCAATGCTGCTGCTATTCTCCTCGTTATCTCGAGTACAAAACTTCTATAATCCACACGGTCTTCCGATCTCTCTCGGGTATCTTCTTCTTCTTCACTTGGTTTACTCGACTAGACTCAATCACTTTATTATGGTTCCAGCCCCCTTAGGTAGCTCGGGCAGCAGCAGCCAACCTTCTTTGAATCTCTTGTGATGTTTATATAGTGTAGATTAATCCAAGGGTCGAGTGAATGAAAGGTCTTGCCTTAACTTCTATCATAAATGGCCGAGTGAATGGGAAGTCTTCTTATCCACTTGTATTAAATCTTCGAGTAAGTGGAAGGTCTTCCTTATCTTCTTGTATTAAATAACGTATTAAATCACTCGAGTTAATGGAGATAATCCATATGAAGGGTTTTAATCACGTGACAACTTGCTCGAGCAGTGTATTTACTCCGGTCGAGTAACATGAGTCTTTGGCTTCTTTAGCTCGAGTAAGGTACTTTAGTGCACTCGGTCTAAGAATTGCAGAAATGCTTCAAAATATGTCTGATTTAGGCCGAATTCACGTGCTTTTCGTCATATTTCCATTGATGCTCCTTCGTAAGGTGTAAACCGTGCTTTTGACCTGAAACATCAATCAAAGTATCAAAAGTAATATATTTTACGTTATAATCATATGAAATAAGCATGAAAGTAGGGGCTTAAAATAGACATTTCTAACACTCATCAAAATACCCCACACTTAATCCTTGTTCGTCCCGAACAAGCATTAAGCTTATTTCTTACTCCTGAGATTTCTAAAGTTAATCTAATCCTAGTTCACTGTCGTAGAAAATCACGAATGCATTTAGCATATGCATTAAGCCTTTAAACCTCTAGGCTGCCTTAGCGGACGAGTTTTATTCTCGTGAGAGTTTTCAGATAACGGAATACTCACAAATCCTGCACATCATCCATTCATCGTATTCATTTACATAGCTAGTCAATTCAACAAACATTCTTTTGCATTTATTCTTTAATCAAAAACACTTCAAAGCATAGCTGATCATTCATGGCATGATAAATCATTGAAAATCACTCCAAATCATGATAGTCATAAATTTCAACGTAACTCGAACAATAAGAAACTAACCTTGATTTGTCCTTTCTCTCCATTCCCAACTTACACCGAAAATTACAAAGTAAAACACAATTTTAAAGAGGAGTTTCACCGAACCAATCACCTATGCTAGCAAGGGCTAGTCCATAAGGTCAAGGTCAAGAATTCTTGCCCAAGAATTAGACTACACGTCATAATCCATAAGAGTAGAGGAATTCCGGATGATTACCACATATTTCATGAATTTTTCTCTCAAAAACATGTCATGCCTACGTACATAAGTACAAGGATCATCCCTAAGCAATTCTTCATGGTTATCACTCGACAGCTTCACTCGAGTCGCCACATTATTTAGGCAATAGCAAGGACTTAAGTGGGGAAACAATATATATATATTTTTTTATATATTTTTTTTATCAAAGCAAATACTTTCAAGGGGGAAATAAATTTTATTTTCTTTCCTAACCCTCGGCAAATGCATTTTTTTGTTTCGTCAAAGCAGATACTTTCTAGGGGAAATAAATTTTATTTTCTTTCCTAACCCTCGGTAAATGCTCCTTTTTTATCGGATAACCCCACACTTAAGACTTGACTAGATGCCAAAATATTAACTCGAGTGTTACAACAAATGCACCATATACTACGAGATATGCTTAAGTCACCTAAAGGCAATACAATAGCTTTATGAAATATTATCCATGTTTCGTTCAAAAATTTTCCTCTATGAAATTGGATAAAACTTTGGTTTTCTCAAGGTGTTATGTCAAAAATTTCTAAGAAAAATCAAACTAGGCAAGCTCTTAAGTTGAGTCACAAGAAATAAATTTGGGTTAATTACGGATAACCACCCGTATAATATGCTATATTCCACCAAACCACCCCTATATTGTAATAATACATTCCACCACCCTTATAAGTATAAAATTTCCAATCAACCACCCACGCACTGTACTGTCACCGTTACCGTTAAATATATTAATTTTTTAATATAATAATAGTATTTTATTACAATACACCACCTTTATAATAAATATGTTTCCACTTCGCCACCTTTATAATCAATTTTGTTTTCATTTAACCACCTCTCCGTTAACTGCCGTTAACTGAGGTGGTTCTTTGGAAAGTTTTTAGTTATAAATGTGGTCGAATGTAATATTACAATATAAGGGTGGTGGCGTGGAATATGGCATATTATGCGGGTGGTCATCTGTAATTAACCCAATAAATTTTCTACCATTAAATTCGTTCAATTCAAAAAAAATTCAATTTATGAGTTTCTCAGCAAACATTTTTAATCTAAGCGCTCGATCTTGTTTAGCATGTTTAATTGACATTTTTCAACGTGTTTTCATTTAAATAGTAGGATGTATGCAAATTTTAAACAGTATGCAATATATATATCATGAAAATTTGTATGCATACTACTCCCCACCCCACACTTAAAAATTTGCTTAGTCCCTAAGCAATAAATTAAGATTAAGGTGTAGAGATACTTAGCTAGTTGTCGAGTATTTTGTTCTTGACATTTTTCTTCGTAACTTGACCTTCCAATGCGCTGCACATCTATCATTCTTGCAATGCTAACAAAGATTTGTCATTATATAACAAACAAAGCAAAACATGATAGATAATCAATTTAAAATATTCAAACAAGTGCAAATGTCAAGTACTCGATCAATCTGTTTTCTAGTTGTGAAAGTGTGTTGTTATCGGTTGTGTTGATTGTTTGTTTGGGAGATATTGGGTGTTTCTAAGGATTCGGAAGTTATTCATTAGACCTATTCGTTGTCACCTACGTTATCTTCTGCATCTACGAATTCTTCATCCTCTTGAATGTTTTCTTCAGTCGAGTGATGCAATGTCGGTCTAGGTGGTGATCGGTATCCTTCACACGAGGTGTGAGTGAACAATGTTTTAATCATTTCTCCTTGCCAATTAGTCATGTCGGTATACCAACTAGTGATGTCCCTTTGCCATGCAATCATATTCCTAGAATTCCTTAAAAGCTCATCCAGGGAATTGGTCTCGGGTGGTGGTGAGTCGTGACTAATATCATCTTTGTCTATGTCCTCGGGTAAGACAATAATATCTCCTCCGCTGAGTTTTATCTTCTTAACAAGTCCACGACTTAGTAGCTCAACCTCTCCTAGTATTTGTTTCGGCAATGCTTTTCTCGGGTCGAGTGAAAATCCTACATGCTTAGCTAGCATGGTAACAAAATGTCCTCCACCAATATATAATCCTTTGAATGACCTCAAGAGACATTCTTCAAGTGTTCGAGTGATGCAAGTGAGCATATCGAACGAAAGATCCTCGTGCATACAACACATTATATCCAAGTCATCCTTGTTCACGAATCTTCCTTTATCACTACGAAGGTATAGGCAAGTAGCTATAAGACGATGTATAAACTTCCATTCCGAATTTCTAATCTTAGTAGCCGTGCTACCCGACTTATAATCCATATTACTATTTGTGATTTCTTTCCAAACTATGTTCCTCATATTCTTAGTGATCGGTAAACATGGTTCGCAATGTTCCAAACCAAAAGCAATTCTTAATTCATCACTAGAGAGAACAAAGTCCTTGTTTCCCAAACGAAATTTCCATTCTTTCACAATTTCTATCTTGTGTCCTCTTAACTCGACCACTTTCCATTTGGTCTTAAATGAATAAACAAAATCGCGCACTACCTTTTCATACACACCCGGATCATCACCAAACACAAATCCTAATCCATGGTTCTTAAACCTCGGCTCAATCTTATCAAAAATAAACACCACTTTGTCTAGAAATTCAATGTCCGGAAGTAAAGGAGTAAGAACTTTGAAATTCCTAAGCTTCTTTTCCCTTACTTTCATCTCCGAATCTAGTCTAATTTGTGCATTGAACGGATAGGGAGTAGATTCAACTAAAGAGGGGTTGTTACCATCAATAGGTCGAGTTGTGCTCGAGTCGGCCGGTGAGGGTTCTCTTCCGGTCGAGTGACTTCCAATCTTTGTTTAGACAACTTTCTTCTCTTGAAAACTACTTTGCTCCGCTCTTGGTTTTCCATTGGTGTTCTAATTTGTGTAGGATTTGGGAAAGGTGAGATTTTGGTTGAGTGAAAAAGGCTAAGTGTTTGAATGGGTCGAGCTAGGGTTTGTTTTGTGTAGTTAGGCTAGGTTTTGTTTTATGTTTAAGGTGATATGGCCCAATAGCTTGATTTGGTCGAGTGAACCAGATGACTCGATCGGATTGAAGAGTTTGATTTCGGTTTAAATGTGGTTTACTCGATCGAGTGACATTCTTAGTTGGTCGAGTGGGCTCGGCCAAAATTCAGAATTTAATTGAGTGTTTATTGATTTGTTTAAGGTGTTTTAATTCTGAATTTTATTTTTAGTAACCCTAAAATTTGGTAAGATATAAATTTCTTCTTTATTGAATTTCTAACTTTGTTTTCCAAACAAAGACATCATTATTTGTAGAAGAAATAGGGAAATAAGGTTCAATCACTCATCAGACTCGATCTAAATTGGTTCTCCACTAGGCTTGCAAAATTCTTTGATAGTCACCCTACGAACCTCATACCATTCAATACCCGAATTATTTTTCTTAGGCTTCTTGGACCTTGTTTTGCTCGAGGTAGCTTTTTCCTTACCCTTATCTTTGCTTGTATCATTGAAGTTCCTAACCGAGCGCGCGTTCTCGGAAGGGTCTTCTTCCTCAGTTACTTCCTTATAGGCAAATTCCAACCTAGCAGGTTGTTTGGCTAAGAATGCTAATTTCCTTAACAAGTTGAAGTCTAATTCTCGAAATTCTGTGTATCTCTCGGGTAGAGTAAATTGACAACCAATGGCTATGCTAGTGATCAATGAAGTACAACCCACGTACTGTGAAGAGTAGTATGCCTGCTGCATACCCTTGAACATTGTTGTGAACAAATCAAACCAATTGATTGGTTCATCTTGGTCGAGTGCCCACTAGATGTTCAAGTCCTCTCGGGTAACTACATCAACAGTTTCGGGTTGGCAATTAATATTCGTAGCAATCAGACGGTGCACGTATTTCCAAACGGGATTCTTAATAGAAGATGGTGAAGGATAGTCTCCAATGAAGTCTTGGCAGCAAATATCTTTCCAAATCTGAATTCTTTGTTGTTCCGTAGCCAAGTGACAAAGTCCTCCTTCGGGAAATCCAAGATGTCTATATGCCTCTTGTCTAGTCCAATAAAAATCCAAATCTTGAATTCTAAATTTCCATCCTTCATAATCATATGCAAAACCTTCTCCTTCCACAGGTTCAAACGAAGCAATGAACTCATAGACAAGTTCCTTATAGCATTGCTTGCTGAAAACAACATCCACATCGAGTGAAGCTCTTTTCCTTAGGGTTGATCATCTTCTTGAAGCGCTCGGTGAAGACATAAAACCAGTCGATGGAGTCTCCTCGCTCCATGAAATACATCAAATCCAAGTCTTCCCGAGATACTCGAGCACCTTGGTCAACACGAGTGTTGATGTTCGTAGAAATAATCCGATGGATGTATTTCCATACTCCATCCGTTAGGCACTTGGGTGAGAAATTTGGGTCATACTCGCGCATTATGGTTAGCTTTCTCCATAATTCCAACCTCATCTCATCCGTACAAAATGGAATAACACCTCCGGGAGAGAACCATTCTCCATCCATATACTCCTCCTCCTTGAATTCTTTTGCATTAATCTCAAACTCCCACGACACACATTCATTCTCATTATAAAACGGTTCAAAACTTGAGAAGAACTCGACCATAAGGTTGTGGTGTGTCGGTTGTCCCATCAAATACTCCCACTCGATCAAGCCGGCATTGATAAATATATTGTCCACAATCTCATAAATTCCATGCTCAATCATAGTAGGCTTGTGAGGTGCAACCGAGCTTACCACTTCTTTCTTGCTCGAGCCACAAAAGTCTTGAGTAATCCTTGGCTCTTGAAATGGCTTCCTAAAGCTAAGTTCCCCACACGGGTTGAAAACCGTCCATCTCCTTGCGAGAGTCTTTGTTCTTTCCATACTAGATCCTTGTCCGCTCGACATTGTTGAATTGAATTGAAAGATTGGTGGTTGGTCGAGTGAATTGGTGGCTTTGGGATTTAGGTTTTGAGAGTGAAGGTGAAGCGGTCGAGTAGGGTTTGGTAGAGTGAAGGTTGGTTGAGTGATGATTTAGGGTTTTTTAAATTGGACCAATTTCCAATGGACCAAATTAAATTGGTCTAATTAAATAAGAACAATTTCCCATATGACCAAATTTAATTGGTAGAGTTAGTCCAACGGTTGGATTTTCTAAGAATTTTGATTTTTGTAATTTCTATTTTTATATTTTTGTAGTTTTGTATTTTTGTATTTTTTTTTGGGTGGTGTGATTCGGTCGAGTAAGATTTTTACTCGATAGAATGAGGGGGGGATTAAATCATTTAAATGATTTAAGTAAATTTTTGGGTGACTCAATTCGGTCGAGTAAGAATCTTACTCGATCAAATGAAATTTAAATTCATTTAAATTGTTTAATCTATATTAATTTGGGTGACGTGACTCGGTCGAGTTGGTGGTTTACTCGATCGAGTGAAAGAATTTATCCCCGGAATTTTCCCAAATAATATTTCTACCCCACACTTGCATTTTTTCTAATCTAGAAAACAATAAAGTGCGGAAAAATAAATGCGGAAAAATAAATACTTACTGGCCTAGATTAACGTCCTGGCAAGGACGTAGCCGTGTCTTCATATAAAGAAACACACTCGAGAAGTCCTTTGCTAGGATCCCTGCTCGAGAGGATATGCTCCACTTCTTAGTTACCCGACCTCATAGAGATCGAGTTGCTCTACTAAATAGCATTGGTCTCCAGCATGATAAATTTTCAGTCTATGTCCGTTGACCTTAAATGTGTCTCCTTCCTTTGTAAGTAATTCCACGTGTCCATCGTCAAAAACTTTAGATATCTTGAATGGTCCGGACCACTTGGAACGTAATTTTCCCGGAAATAATCTCAACCTTGTGTTGTAAAGTAGCACTTCGTCTCCTACTGCGAATCTCTTCTCAATAATCTTCTTATCGTGCCACCTTTTTGTTTTCTCTTTGTAGACTTTCGCGCTTTCATATGCGTTTAAGCGTATTTCCTCGAGTTCATGTAGTTGAAGAATACGGTTTTCCCTCGCAGCTCTAGAATCGAAATTCATCTTCTTGATTGCCCACATGGTTTTGTACTCGATCTCTACCGGCAAGTGACATGCTTTTCCGAAGATAAGTTTGTATGGAGACATACCAATAGGGGTCTTGTAGGCTGTCCTATAATCCCATAGTGCGTCATCTAGCTTCGACACCCATTCCTTCCTTGCACCTGAAATAGTCTTTTCTAAAATAGCTTTGATCTCTCTATTCGAAACTTCTACTTGACCACTAGTTTGGGGATGGTAAGGTGTCGAAATCTTGTGATATACTCCATGTTTTCGAAGCATCTTCACGAGTTGTTTTTCCTTAAAGTGCGTTCCATTGTCACTAATGATAGTTCGAGGTACACCATATCTAGGGAAAATGATCTTCTTAAATAGTTTCTTTACGGACTTGGCATCGCATTTGGGTGTGGCTATGGTTTCTATCCACTTAGACACATAGTCAACCGCTACTTAAATAGTCCCATGAAGTCAATTCCCCATACATCAAAAATTTCTACTTCGAGTATACCCTTCCGAGGCATCTGATCTCTCCTCGAGATGTTTCCCGATCTTTGGCAAGCGTCGCACGATTGAACATACTTATGAGCATCTTTAAAAATATTTGGCCAATAGAATCCTGACTGCAATACT
>QZGG01004216.1:0-16158 GCA_006409495.1 Sedum album
AAACATAAACTTTAACACTCGAACAATTGCTGTAACTAACCTTTTTGGCGCCCAAAGTTATAACTTTTCCCATCATCACAAATACACACAATCCAAAACTCCACATCGAAACTTTCTAACACAAAGCCAGCACATAAACCTTAACTAGTATTGTGACTTTCCCAATCCCTAATAGTGCAAAAATCAGATGTCTGCTTCTCAAGCTCTATCAAACATACTTATAATCCCAACTCCGAATAAGGTAAGCACTAATAAACCATGCAAAATTAACCAGTAAAAAGCCCCAAAATTTCAACTCAAATCAGCATCAAATTCAAATCACCAAAAAAAGAGACAAGCATCCCGATCGTCATCATGCGCAGTCAAACAAAATTACTCAAAATCAAACAATCCCCTAATAATCACATGCAGCAGAAAACGAAGACGAATCTACTTAACCCTAGATTCCAAAATTACTTAAAAAATTAAGTAATTAATTAATCTAAACGATTAAAGAAAGTTATAGTGGATCGAAATCGAAGTGAGCGAGTGGAGAATGGTGGAAAAGTTGCTTACTTGATTTTGCGTTGACGAATCTTTTGAGGTTGTCGATTTGGTTCTTATTAAGGGAATGTTCGTGTTGGTGAGACGAGAGACAACTACAGCAGCAGATGATGATGACGTCGGCTTTCGATAAATCTGGATGTTGGGCCGTCGAGTTGCGTATACATAATTATACAATGTGATCGACCTGACTATTATTAGGTTAATTTGTTGATATAGTATGATTTTATCAAATGAAGTGGTTGATTAAAAGCACCTGGGTTTTCCTATTTCAATCCCTACCAACTGCACTCCTAAACCTACAGTTTCCTTCGCCAAACGAACCGACTTAAAGTAACCGCACAGAAAAATAATCGGACCACTCTCATCCGGTAACCGCACCCATCAAAACATTTATATTCTCAAACAGTTACGCACAGTCTGGACTGTGCAGCGAGTACTAGTTTTTCCTAATTGGGCTTTTTGCGACCCAACGCCTAGGGCCATTAACGCGAAGCACGCTTCTAAAAATCAATGACGTCACTTGTCTAACATATTCAAAATCAAATCGCTTAAACTAGTCGTACGAAATTGAATCGAATCAGGTGGAGATACACTTAGGAACGACGCCGTTTAGTCGCCAGTCATATATCATCTTCATAATCAAGCTTCACACCCCGCCAAAAACTCTTCTTTAAACAACACCACTTTCTTGCATTCCAAGATTCACATTCGCCACACACCACCGCCTTTATTTTCTTCAACAACAATTTCCTCACAAACCCCACCAACCTCACATTGTAACAGATCACCACTCTCCAGTATTTTCTCGAATTTCTTTCGTCAAAGTTTCGTCCAAGAATAACAAATCGCGCAAATGTCGAAACGAGCCAGAAGTGGAATTGATGGTAAGAATTTAAATTCTTTAAATTTCATCAGCTCAGTTTATCGCATCTGCAATTTCATTATGATAACTTCACTACATTTTTGAAGTTTGAGTAGTTTCTTGATGAATCGACTGACACATTTTTCGTAAAAAAGAAGCTGCGGGCAAAAATGCAGATCAAGACCACACCGGTCGATTACACGAATTAGCATATGAAGCAGTAGAGAGGGCCTTGAGAGCTCGATGGCTTGGTGTAGATTGGGTATTATGGAATCTTGATTAGTTATTTCAATTTCATTATTGTGATTTGGTGACTGATTGTTTGTTGGTTTTTACAGGAAATGTATACACTGATAAAAGAGCTCCGAGCATCCTGGAAATACCTTGGCCGAAGTGTAACGATATCTGGACGAAGCTTAAACAGTATGTTTACAGTCATTCATTCAACCATGACCTTTTCTTTGTCATATTTGGACGAAACAGAAATGAAATGCACCATACCTTGATAAAAATGTCATTTTCTTGATTGGATTCATTCAGGGAATTAGAAGTTATTGGAAAGACCGTGAGCAGGATCACATTGCCCAAGTTCAGAACACTCATGGTAAGGAACAAAGATTCTAAATCAGATAAAAGTTCGAACTTGGAAGCACTTTTTTACAATTTAACAGAGAAGGCTTTAATGGACAAGTGGCTTATAAGTATTTCATTGAAAACAGCAGAAGGGAAAAGAGCTAATCTTCCTAAAAGACAACTTTTTACTGCACAAGAACTCCAAGATAAGGACGAAGCAGCATATGAAGCCGTGGAGCGAGCCTTTAGATTCCAACAAGATGGCTTTATATATCTTTTGGTAAGGTTTAAACAATGTGACAATATAATCACTTGAATGGCTCTTGATTCCTGAATGCTATTTCTTTTTTACAGGATGCACAAACTCTAGGAATACTTGATCGACTCAGAGATCTTCTGGCAATAACTGAAGAACAGTATGACAATATCTTGAGGAAGATTGAACAAGAATGTAATATTGGAGAAGATGCAAGTGTAGACATTGCTCAGATTGGAGACCCGGGTGAGCGTAATTCTGATCAGCCTAGCGGAGAGGCCAATGATGATGAAGATGAGCCTTCAGGTATGTAAAATAATTTTTTGGAAACTTGTACATTTACTAACTCCATTTTCAGTACCCACTTTTCGACGTCTTGTAAATTGATTTGATTACATGTTTATCGACAGATGATGGTTATGATGACGGTTATTCAGTCGGAGGGTCTTATGATGATTGGAAACCGGACAGCGAATAAGTAGGGAAAGTTCTTGGGACTAATCTGTTAAGGGATTCCAAAAACCTTAGAAAACAGGATTTAACAGCTGATGAGTAAAGTCGTAGTATGAGATATGCATTTGAATGTGAAATGGTATTACTTCTGAGCCTTATGAAGCTGTGAAGTTTGCATAATTTTCAAGGATAATCTTAGTCTTCAAATTTTCATTCTGACGATCTGAATCTAAGTTTCCATTATATTTATCTGTCTCAAATTCAATCTTAAGATACGCGCTTAACCTTTTGAGTCAGAAAGGACCATATCCGTAAATGAACTAGCAGATTTGAGACTTTATTCGTAAATGAGCTTGCAAAATTCAATAGAGTCAAAACCAAATTTTATCCAGCTCTTCCTGGTTATAGTTGCTTGCGTCGGTTCGATTTATCAACGGTCCAAATTACTTTCTGGTTTCTTTCAATAGAAACGACAGCGCTTGGTCAACTGCATTGAGAAACGACGTCGCTCGGTTTAGATTCAAATATCATCAACTTGATCGTCAAGCTTCACGCCCCGCCAAAAACCCTTCTCCTTCAGAAGCACTTCCTTGAATTCCAAGATTCCCATTCGCGACACAACACCGCCTCCATTCCTCAACATAAAACTTCCTCGCATACCCCACCAGCCTCACATTGTAACTGATTGCCGCTCGCCAGTGTTCGCACTAATTTCTTCAGTCAAGGTTTCGTCCAAGAATTACAATTCGTGCAAATGTCGAAACGAGCCAGGAGTTTGAACATTGGTGGAAATAATGGTAAGAAATTAAATTCATATCTTCATTGCATCTTCAATTTCATTATGATAACTTCACCATCAATCTCGAGCTTCGAGTAGTTTCTTGATTGATCGACTGACATGGGTTCGCATTGTTCATAAAATAGAAGCTGCAGACAGAAATGCTGATCATGATTACACCCGCCACTTACAGGAATCAGCATATGAAGCAGTACAGAGAGCCATTAGAGCGCGATGGCTTGCTATGGATTGGGTACTAGGGAATCTTGATCAGTTACTTCAATTTTCATGATCATGATTCACTGATTGATTGTTGGTTGGAGTTTACAGGATATGTGTGAACAGCTAGACGATCTTCAAAAATGCCTGCAAATATCTTCGCACCAGTTTGACAATATCAGGATTAGGCTTAAACAGTATGTTTAAAAATCATTCATTCAATCATGTACTATTTCTTTAAGTCATACTTCGACGAAACAGAATTGAAATGCACCATACCTGATGAAAAAGTGATGTTCTTGGTTGGATCCATTTAGGGAATTAGAAACTGTACAGAATGCCCGTGCGCAGAATCCTCCGCAAGCTCGTGTTTCCCGAGTTCAGAACACTCTTGGTAAGCAAGAAAAAGGATTTAGCCTAAATTCTTACTTAGTCAAAAGTTCGAACAACAAAGAAGGTATCACTTGACATGTGTCTTACAATTATTTCTTTGAAAACTACAGGAAGGCGAATAGTTGAACTCGTAACAAGACGACTTTTTACTCAAAGAGAACTCCATGATAAGGATTTTGCAGCGTATGAAGCTGTGGAGCGAGCCTTTAGATTCCAGAAAAAATGCTTTACACATCCTTTGGTAAGGTTTTCAACATTTGTGACACTATAAGCACTTGAACGGCTTTTGATCCTCGAGTGCCACTTCTTGGTTTACAGGATCAGCAAACTATACGAACACTTTCTCGACTTAGAGATCTACTAGTGATACTAGATGAAAATTATAATCATATCTTGAGAAGGGTTGTACGAATTTCCTGTGACAAAGATGATGATCAGCCTGTAGCTATCCCAGGAAGAGAACCCAGATACAGATCATTGTTCGAGCTCACTTATGGTACCATTCAAGAATGGGAACAGCGTAAACTCAAGTTACCACAACCTGCAGATAGAAGGTGCAGCAAATATGAGGATAAAGATGGACTTAGCGGTAGACTGATTTTTCGGAAATCTTGCACATTTACTAATTTCATTTTCACTAACCCATTTTTGATGCCTTGTAAATTGATTTACTTACAACAGATGACGATGATGATGATGATGATGATGATGATGGGAATTCACTGGGCAAGTCTGATGAAGAATGGGAACCTGACAACGATGATGATGGGAATCTACTGGGCAAGTCTGATGAAGAATGGGAACCTGACAACGATGTTGATGAAGATGATGATGGGAATTTACTGGGCAAGTCTGATGAAGAATGGGAACCTGACAACGATGATGATGATGAAGATGATGATGGGAATTTACTGGGCAAGTCTGATGAAGAATGGGAACCTGACAGCGATGACGAGTAATCTGTCGAAAATTGCATTATACTTAGAAAACAGGATTCATCAGCTGATGAGTAAAGTTCTAGTAAAAGATACGATTAAATGTGAAACAGTGTTATTTCTGAGACTTGAAGTTTGCATACCTTTTAAGGTTTTTTCGTACCTCCGAACTGACATTTTTATCAACCGAACGGCGTCGTATTCTCTACTAATGTGTAGCGTCTTGGCTACTCGGCGCACCTCCAAGTATTCGTCTCTGTCCATGCAGTGTATGATGATTACAGCAGCAGCGAGAGGAGAGCCTCGTGTCAACCATTTACTACGCTGATCGTCGGATTCGATAATTTTGAAATTTGGTAGATTGAGACTGAAGCCCTAATTTTGACCGACGAACTCCGGAGCATTCATCCGATAGGAATGTATAAAACGTCGCCGTTTTAGTGTCAGTAGTCTTTTTTTAGAAAAATATAAAAAAAACTTTATATGATCCACATCAAATAAATATAAAAACTTGGTGCAAAGTGGTGATTGTTTGGTGTTTATTCTGGTAGACTTTTGCATTCTTGTTTCCACATTTGCTGAGTGCAACAAACAAAAATCATCCTCAGTGTCTCCTCTTTTATGATGTTTTTGTTGAACGCTTAAAGTTGATTTTGACCATATAACTAATTCATTATGCTTTTCTTCGATTTAAGGTGGTCGAATCTATAGTCTTTGATTCAATTCCGATCAAAAATACATCAAGTTTGAGTAAGTTTCCGTACACAAACCACACACAAACTAAGATATACAATAACTGACTGTTAACAAAATGATGGTACAAACAAAAATATAATCAATAGTGCAGAACATAAACATTATACTCAACACAAGCATTTCCACTCTTTGTGTCGAACCAAACTGTCCTCATCTTGGCATACCCTCTAGCAAACCTAAAAAGCCCACTGCCGCCGACAACGGCCATTTCTCGAACCTTGTCAAACACGGGGTTCCGTCCTTGCACGGTGATCGTGCTTCCATTATACTTACCTTCAATAAACTCAAAGTTCATAGACATGTATAACCCAAGCTCATCTAATCCAGCTGATGCATAAAGGCCTTGAGCTCGTCCAACGCATTTGGAATTTATTTTAGGACCGAGAGTTAAGGGATTATCGATCATTCTCGTTAGGCCGAAAGCGGTCTTGGAGTTGTTAACTGGTGGGATTAGCGTAGCTCCTGTTGGATTTTCTCCACTTGCAATGTCGTGCCAGTAGACACGAAAGTGGCTGAGCTTCTCGTGTCTTTTGCCTAGAAGGGTCATGTCCATAGCCTTGATGAATCCATCCTCATTCGATGAAATAACAGAAGGAGCGAGCAGGAAGAAAGCGAAGAGGGCGGAGAGGATGAAGATGGACTTGTCCATGGAGGCAGTTGAGAAAGTAACACAAGAGTGAATCATGTAGCATTGTGGTTATATAAAGAAAACAATTGTCAAATGTACAGTGTAGTGTAGACAATAGTAAATGATCGAGGTATGAGACAAAACAATGACTGATTGACTGATTATTAGATCATTTTTATTGTGCAAAATATCATCTTAAATCAGTTATTTGAGATGATATTTTACCTTTGAATAATAAAAATAGTAAATTATTTTGTACCTATTTATTTGTACACACGGAGTTGGATTCTAGAGAAATATGTAAATTTTGTGAGACATAAAGACGTAATCTTGGTCGTTAATTTGATTAATTCGACTGTTGATATTAAAATTGATTTTTAATTAATTGAGTAGTTGGATTTGCAAAATATCGGTTGTTGGTGATTGATGGTTACCAATATCAACCGTTGAATTGATAAAAATCAACAATTGAAATTATGTCGTTCCATCTTATTAAAAAATACATATCCTCCAAAAACTTTTTACTATCCACACCTATTTATCAACAATATATATATGCATTGGAAAATGGGTCATTTTCTCTGCTATCTTCAACTTTTTCAAATTAAGTGTCCAATAAAGTTAGTGGGGGTAGTTGTTGTAGTGGGACTTTCAAGGTATAGAAAAAAGTATACTTGTTTCCATGCGATGTGAAGACTGATGAAATATCTTGGAAATAACTTGGGGTTGGCAAGGGAAATTTGGGTTTTGAAAGGCTAATGTATTTAATTACACGAAGTGATGCATTTTTCCGCTATTTGCAAACTAAAGAATTTGTTGGTGTCCAAACAAAACATGCTGGCTATGTATCATGACTCCACCTAGTACAATGATCAATTTGCACCATTCATAATTGTAGCACATGCAGAGGGAAGTGAATGGGCTGTACAGGAGTACCCATTCCAGGAGACACAGAAACAACACATGGCGGGGTCTATCATGCTTCTGATGGCATACTGCTTAGTGTTAATGTTCAGCAGTTCAACACAAAAAGGGATGTTATGATTAATGGGAATTTATCAGTTCTACTACATACCACTAGATTGTCATAATTATGATCATCTCAAACATTGACAAAGAGTTGAAATAATGAAATCTATAATAAAAACTGAAGCTTGGATCCAGCACTTGATATGCCAAATGCCAAGTGATTGAGCTGTAGGTTCACGACTGATATGATGGTTTAAAGAAAGTAATCGGGTGTTCTCCTTGTGACATCAGGCTCACCCCTCCTTGGAGCTGGCTCAAACTGCAGATTACACAAACAACAAACCCTTCAGAAATAGAAACTGAACAATCCAGTTTACTACCTAATTAGAAATGAAAAACAAGCTGCAATGTGTGAGCTGAGTTTGAGAAACTTTGACCTGGATAAAGTTGTGCCCATTGCAGTCATCAACTTCTAGAATTGATGCCATGTTGCCGCATCGGTAACAATAGTTGGGTGCACTGAATATTGTAACGACCTTTTGTTCCTGTGATATGAGATGAGAAGTAAACCACAAAATCATAGCGAGTAAGCAATCTATAAGAAGCTCAAAAATTAACGTAAAGTGTTACATGGCCCCAGTTGTAGCCCTCCATAACGAGCTGATGGGCTCTAGCAATCAACTTCAAACTGTTGGTATGATTGAATTGCTCAGATATATCCTGACAAATTAATTCAAGTAAGTCGGGGGGCGACCGAGAATATAAAATCAAAAACTCATGAAGGGATGAGCATTATACTTGGCCAAAAGTATATCCAGCTCCCCTGGGAGAGATACCCCAGCCACAACGATCGTCTGGGTCTGACCAAAGCAAGTCACACATGGGCCCTTCATGAGGCACTTCTTGAACACGGTCAAAATTGCGTATGTTGTCAAGAGTTTCAATTGATGGTGATAAACCACCGTGCAGACAGAATATTTCAGATTCAACCTATGAGAATAAGGGTTGGGTCATCGGAAAAATTATTAACATAACCAGAAGCGTGAGAATTACTATTAGATGTCATACCAAGGCTGTTAATGGAAAATAATCAAACAAATCCGTGAAGATCTTCCAAACATTTGCATTTCCATACCTGCATAAAAGTTACAAATAAAATACAACTGTTACATTTTAACCAACGAAAGGAATCATATACCTAATCCACAACAACACTCTGAAGATGCTGATATAAACATACTGTGCACATCAACTAACAACACCATTAATTAAGCTGGAAATACTTGAAATATACATATATAAGAAAAGAGAGTCAGAATAGGAAAGACTCACTTTCTAAGGCATTCGTCATAGAATCCGTACACCTGAGTTATCTGCAAGGAATAAAGTAACCAAAGCATAAAAGAGAAGCCAAGAATATTAAAAGAAGCAAGATTGAGGAGTGCATGGGGGATTTATTTTCATAGTTGAACATATACCTGACGACTTTCATGATTTCCTCGGAGAATTGTCAACCTTTGAGGGTAACGGACTTTAAGGGCAACCAGAAGCTGTGTGTGTGTACAGTATACATGCAAGTACAGACAAGAGCAGAGACCTTAGAGATGGAAGTGACAAGCACACTATGCATGAAGAGAAAAAACACGTTCTGACTTATTTGATATACCGTTAGAAACCTAGAAACATTAGGAGGTAATCGTTTGAGAGTTTAACTATAGTTTACTTTCAAAAGAAAACTCTGGTTCTGGCAATATAGTTCACATAATCAGATTCCTTTAAAGATCTCAAGTACGCTAACATACCTAAATATGAACAAAAAGAAGCCAATCCTTACCGTAACAGTCTCAACTGAGTAATAGCCACGATCGACATAGTCACCCATAAATAGATAATTGGTATCAGGACACTGCCATCCAAAGAAAGAAATAAAAAGGCCATTAATGTTAGATAAATATACTAACTAACACATTTATATAGCTGGCATTTCTCAAAACTTTATTTCAGAAACCGTTGTATATCTTGGAAATGAAATGGGAGAAACGATTTTGGGCCAAATAATACCTGCCCACCAATCTTGAAAAGTTCAGCAAGATCATGGAACTGACCATGAATGTCACCACATATAGTTACAGGGCTTTTCACAGGCTGCAAAGACAGGTACATATGAGTCAAACTAAAAAATACGGTTAACAATTATTCACATTAGGTCTTCATCTGCCTTTTATAATTTATAAACAAGGGTTCAACGTGTAGGTGATTTATAACACCACAAGGCATGACAGTAGCTAAGGGGCTATACTGCAGCTATTGTAACTGAAATATAGAGATTATCCCAACCTGAACATTGCTTTCTTCCATTAAAATTTCTTTGGCCTTATCACACAACGCCCGAACCTACAATTAGAAAAAAGTAGCGTTTAGTAAGTATGTGAGTTTCGATAACCTGTACATAAGAAACATTGCTTCAGCAATTCTAAATCCCTGAAGAGTTTACACTATAAGAAAGCTATATGAAAAGGTGCATGCATAGGGAACTACATTTGAACCTATTACAGATAAAAATAAATCTACTACTGTGCTCAGGTCTCAGAAAGCTTATGTGGTTAGACTTGGCGAGGGTATAAAAAAGAAAACCCACAGGATCAAATAATTACAAATTCAGAATAAGAGAGATGGGTAAAAACTGAAACTGAGGGAAGATGAATATACCAGTCTCCAATATCATGAGTAGAACTACCATCTAAAAAGCCCTACAATTATCATGCACCACAATTTAAAATCTACGATAACCACCACTTTACGCGCTAGAACTTTACCGAACACAACTTAGACATGACTCCTACAAGGCCACTGCAAAAACCAAAAGCAGATATCTTATATTACAAACAAACTAAATGAAAGAAAAAAACATCGCATAGTGGTTCATAATGTTCTCATGAGCCATGACAATCAATTCCACCGTTTACCGTTTGATAACAGAAATAACCACAGACTCCCTTCATGCTAGTAAACAAGATCTACGATTTTTGTATCAAATACCAGCTTTCATAGTTACTGAACGACTCAAACATCAAAAGAGCACCCCACACTAATGAAACCAATCACAACTAAAAAATTACTACAACATCTGATCCTTGGTAGATTGAACAACAATCGCAGAACAAGACAGAAACTCTCACAAACAATGCTATATCGAATCCTGCAGATAATGACAACAGCAACTCAAAACTCCAATTCCACTCACCCTCTACGAGCCCAAAATCCATTTCATTTGTAAAATCAATCCTTGAATTAAATTCAATATAATTCAAAGTAAATGCTACAAACTTTCATCAAATAAAATGCAAATAAAAAACACCTCTTGTTCGGACAAGGGCTTGCACTGCATAAGCTGAGCAATTTGCTCATCAAGATTCCCATTAGAGTTGGATGGAGGAGCGGATGCGAAACTCATCTTCTTATCTAAAGTCGGACGATACCGAAACGGGGTCAATTAATGAATCAATCGATCCAGATCTCTTCCGAATCTACTTCGTTTTCGGAACCCTAACCCTAATTTCGATCCCAGGATAGAAAAGATGCGATCTTTGACGTGTTTCACCGTCTCCGTGCGTCGTCGAATCGGTGATTGGAGTAAGAGAGAGATCGAAAGAGAGACGAACGATGGTGGTGAAACCGATACAAAATGCCAGCTACAGAAAATACACTCACTATTTTCTTGCTTTATCCCTCTCAAATTATTTATTTATTTATCTTACATAAACATTTTATTTTCTCATTTTAATTTAATTATTTTTGATAATTACTTCTCATTTTTATAATTCAATGGTCATAATAAAAATTCAGTTAATAAAAATTAAATATTTACATGAAGGAAAAGGTTCAAGGAGGACTAATAAATTAATATGTCTCATCCGTTGATTTCGATCCTAACGGTTAATATTAATAATCGTCACTCACCAACCGTACCTGTGTTTTTTGCTAATTCAATTTAAACTTAACTAAAAGTAAATTTAATCTCAACCGCTAGATTAATCTAAATCAACGGTTGAGATTAAGTCTCTATATTTCACAAAAATTTAATGTTCTTCTACAACACAACCCTTTACATGAAAATCTAATATGATTAAAAAACATAACTCCACCCATACTTCTATTCATTTAAAATCAAATTTTCTAGTATCATTGCTAAGGAATCTAAAACTCATTTGACGAAGTGAGATTGGCCTAGTGGTTAGGCACCCACTACCTGGACCAATAGGTTTCGGGTTCGAGTCATGGGGTAGGAGTGAATTCCGATAATCCCTTAAAAAGAAGAAAAAAAAATCTAAAACTCATTTCATCCAATTATATTTACAAAAAAGTCTATTTCTTTTTAAGTTTTAATGTTGAGTAATTATAACAAATAAGTCAAGGAATGACCAAAAAATTTAAAGATATTTTAAGTTGACCAAAGGAAAGAGATCAAAGAGGACATGCATTTATACTTAGGACAGTAGGAAATCATCTTAACCGTTGATAAGTAATTATCTAACGGTTGAGATTGATAACCGTATTCTTAACCGCCCGTGTATTTTGTATATTCAACTACCTATTTAAATTAAAAACCAACTTAATCTCAATCCTCATATCGATCAAAATCAACGGTTGAGATCTTGTACCTCCGTCTTATGAAAGTTACTTGTCCTCTTAGATCCTTACTCGTTGACCAAAATACTTAATGACTTGAATATGAATATAAAATCTAATTATAAAATCTCATAATTAATTATTCTCTCTAATCAAAATTATAAGAGATTCGGATACCGAAAAATAAAATATTGAAAATTGAACGAGAGAAGATAATAAATGATAAAAGAGATGTTTCGTAACAATAGAATTAAATTAAAAATGTTTTGATTATTAATAAATAGTTCAGGGTTTTAGGAAGATAAGTAAATATTTGTGAGACGGAAGTCATCTCAACCGTTAATTCCTATTAATCAACCATTAGTATTGATAACCATCATTTTCAGCGTTCATATATTTTGCAAATTCAACCAGCTCTTTTAATTAAAAATTAGTTAAATGTCAATTGTTAGACAATCAAAATCAACGGTTGAGATTACGTTCTCATCTCTTACGAAATTTCATTATCGAATCCGAACTCATAATAAATAATAATAAATTAATAGAAAGATAATAAATAAAGAGAAATTAATGTAAGAGAAAAATGAAAAATAAGAATATTTATTTATTGAAATGAATTTTTAAATTTTAGTAAAATCAAAAAGAAATGTCTTATAAACTTGAGTATAAGTACCCGGAAATGTATCATGTGGATCCTCTCAATTTGGTGGACTCGTGGATGACGCATCAGATTGTGTCAACGCATTAATGAAGCACGTGACTTGCACACGTGATGTGCACATGACAAATGCACATATGTGGCGCAATCTGGTGCATCCAAAAAATGCAATCATCAGATTTAAGAAAAGATCAACGAACGTATCAAATTTGATGGATCCACAGGATACAACCTCTCTGAGTACCGACCTTCTAAAGTATGAACCTTTTTTCAAACAAACTTGGCCTATTGGGCCTTATTTCTTAAAGCCGGCCCGCTTTGGGAAAACTGATTTTGTATAAAGCAACAGTAAACAAACAAATTCGAACAACCGCGCGGAACGACCTGGTTAAATGTACTCGAAGAAAGCATTGGAAAATACTTGGAAATTAAGTAGTTGGCTAATCTCATTTTGCTACTCAAAAAGTACTCCATCCAATTTAGAATTTGAAATGGTATGCTCTCTACTTAACTTCCAAACCGTGTTAAAACATAAAACTATTAATTGATCTTAAAATACTGAGTTGCTTTCCCTTGTAGACCAAGATTGTTGGTGGAGCATGACTGTTTCATTCCAACATATATTAAGGTTTTCAATATATATTAAGGTTTTCAATTTGTTTTTTAAAAATCTTTTTATATATAAAGCAGTAAGGGGTTAATTGACGGTTTCTTTTTAAAGCCACAATTCACTTTCCTAAAATACTCTTCTATCATTTATTATCTACATAAATATATTTCTTATCTTACTATTAATTAAAGCATAATATAGTTTACTTTAAATTGCACAATATGTGCAAGAGATAACTAGTGTAATATAAAGCTTGTACATAAAAGTACAATATTATTGCCACTTTGGGTAATGTTACAGTAAGGATGATTAATACTATTATTGAAGCATTCTTGCATCTGTAAACAATCACAATTTTAGAAATCGTATTTGCATTCTCTGCCGAATAACAATTTACAACGAGTTAAAACGATATCATTTTATAATTTTAACTAAAATAATATACTGTGTTATATTTCCTATTCAATTGGTATTCAATACCAAAAGTGAAAATATACTCTTCAGGGATATTCAGTAGTCATTAAGAACTGAATCATCGGCAGAAGTCGAAAGTCAAGGACTCGTGCATTTGAAGTCAATGTACTTATCTAGCTGTTCAGAGCTTGCTCTATTTAATGACTTTCTACTTGAGTCTGTTCAACTCAGAATCTCATCAATCCATCTCTAAACCTTTTGGTTTGAAACAGTCCATTGAATCAAACAGACTGGGTCTTGAGTTTTTCTCTCTCATGGGCATTTTCTTGAGCAGAATTGGCATGTGTTTGCATGATTGGTTTTTGATGCAGGACGATGATGATATTGAAACTGAAGCTGTTCGTCTAATCGGTTCCGGCGATGGGAGGAAGATGGTGCGATCGATCAGTTTGGTTACTCGAGAGCAGCCAACTGTGGAGATGGTTGAAAATGAGAACCAGAAGACTGCTGCTCCGGCGAACAAACAAAGAAGCTTCAAGTGTCCATTAGTTTCAAAAAGAACAGAGCAGAACCAGAGGCAGAGACAGAGGCAACCTTAACAACAGTCTCCATCACGCCTCATTTTGATGTTTCTGAAAATGTTGAGATGCAGTCTGTACCCGTGACCGAGTCAAGCTTGAGCAAAATGAAGCTCCGTAGGAGCTTTGGGTCAAGGAGGAGGGTGGTTCTCATTGGTTCACAATGGTACGTATTTGCGGATTTCCGATCAAGAATTATATACTTTATCAATCTTACCTTGCAAAGTTTGATGTAATTTTGATACAGGTGGAAACTTCTCGAGTATACCGAGCTAGATCGGAGCTCGACCACTTTTACTAGCTGCTCTGAGACTGCCAAATCCAGATGGTCCAGAGCGAAAGTCAAGGCCATAAGGGTGAGCTTCACCTCATTTCAACCCTTATCCCTCCCCATTTATAAACCTTGAAGCAAAACCTGATTAAGTTTCTAATTCTCAAGGTCGGAAAGGGCTTGTGCAAGAATGCAGTGTTCCGCAAGTTATCTTCCCAACACTGGCTCGAAGCTGTAAGTTCTCGATGATTTTGTGTTCATTGGGCAGCATAGAACAGTTTTCTGATGATTTTTTTCTTGTTTCTATTAGGTGGATCCGGGACACAGATACGGACACAACCTAAGATACTACCATGTCCTGTGGCTAAAGAGTTCTAGCAGAGATCCCTTTTTCCATTGGTAAGGAATATCCTTAATCCGGAAGCTATGCATATTGCCAAGCTCCTTACTATACAATTTATCCGAGTTCTGCACTTTTCAGGCTCAATCACGGCGAAGGGAAGGACTTGAATTTAGATGATATCTGCCCAAGACTCAAACTCCATCAGCAACGCGTTAAATATCTCAGCCCGGTACACATCCAACCTCCAAATCTTTAACCTCAAACTTTCCATGTTTGGCACAATTTGAGACTCATTCTCGTATTGTTGTAGGTGGAGAGGGAGGCATATGAGGTTGTTATAGAGAACGGGAAGTTCAAGAACAAGAAAGCCAATCAGCTTATCGACACAAGCGGAGATGCTAAGTGGATCTTTGTACTCAGCCCTTCAGGCAAGTTATATGTTGGTAAGAAGAAGAAAGGCTTGTTTCATCACTCTAGTTTCCTTGCTGGTGGGGCAATCTCTGCCGCTGGCCGTGTCTTGGTGGAAAACGGTGTTCTTAAGGTATACCCATTACCCACTAGACCAGTACGATATATTTTGATACCCTTTTTCTTCATTTGAACATTTTAAGAGTAACTCTTGATGAATCACTTGACAGGCTATCACGCGCCAGAGTGGGCATTACAGGCCAACTGAAGAGAACTTCCAGTACTTCATTTCCTTCCTGAAAGAGAACAATGTGGATCTCACAGATGTCGATGTGAGCAACACTATAAATCTAAATGCTCGGGTTTAACCTAAATGTACAAACCTTTGCTGTAACTTGACACGAACTTTGCTATATTTCCCTTGCAGCTGACCTTTATGGATGAAGCTGAGGCTCTTCCAAAGAAAGAACGACGAAGGAACTGGTCACAAGAAGACTTAAGTCATCTGGTGGATGTGGTGGATCAAGAAGTGAAGATTCTAAACCGGCCATTATCAAAGACATTCAGAATCCGCAGCTTTCCAAAAAGACTTTCATTCGTTCTGATTCCTGAAAAACATCATCCCTTTAGATCACTGTCAACACCAGTATGCAGATGCACACCATCTACGCATCTCTAGTTTCTTTTTACATTTCTTTTTCGTAGAAATGTAATTCCTTAACTCGTTGTCGTCGTGCTAGTCCAATAAATTTGTTCATTCATTCAACTTGCGTATCAAGGCACACAAATGTTTCGGGTCATCCATCTGAATTCCGAAACATCAAACCCAATGTAACAAAGCAGTAGTTATTGCAAAAGGTAGGAAATACATTGAATGCC